>OY720633.1:33527808-33682594 GCA_963169105.1 Ceriagrion tenellum | reverse complement strand
TTACGGAAGGCTGCGAAGAGATTTGACAGACCCCACTTGATGAAAGTTGAACTACTCTTGAATTGCATTTTGCAAATAACTTATGTCACCTTTACTCAAATGCAGGCGCATTTGAAGCCAGATATTCCCCGTTGGAAGCTGGTGCTCCATCATTAGCTACAGGCATGGAATTGGAAGAGACAATATATTAGCTTACGAATATTTTATTAGGCATGGATTAATTGGACTTCACGGTGGGGAACAAGTTATGAACTCCAATGGAGAGAGAATGATCGACTTCTGTATAGATAATGATCTGCTGATTGGCAACACCTTCTTTCCTCATAGAGCTATACATAAAATTACTTTTGAGTCTGAGAACAGAAGAGAAAGAAGTGTGATAGATTATTTCACCTAAACAAGAAGTATGAGATACGCTGTAAACGATGTACGTGTATACAGAAGTGCTGAACTAAGTACAGAACATAGACTTCTAATCATGAAGCTGCGGCTGCGTCCTCTGAAGCCTAGGAAGGATTTTCCCTATGAGAGGTTGAAAGTTGGACGGCTTAGAGATGAACAAAAGAAAAAGGAATACCGAGACCTAGTAACAGCAGAGTTACAAATGAGGATATAAGAAGTAAGAAGCGTGGAAAGCGATGGGGACCTAATGGAATTAGGGTGGAGGGTACTGAAAGAAAACCTCTGAAATAAAACCAGAGAAGTCTGTGGAGTGCAAATGGTGAAGACGGAGGTGAAAAGGACAAAGTGGTGGAGTGATCATGTCAAAGGAAAAATCAAGGATAAAAAGGTTGCTTGAAAATCGTGGATCAGAGATAAAACAGATGAGGCTTGGCGAGATTATGTACAGAAGAGGAATGAGTCGAAGCAAGCAGTGAGACAAACAAAGGAAGAATGCTAGGAAGAGTTTGGAAATGAAGTGGAAGAAAACTACCATCATAATCAGCGAAAGTTTTGGCAAAACGGTGAAAAGCCTAAAAGGAAAGTTTGGAAATAGAGTAAGAAAAGTAACAGATGAAACAGGGAAGATAGTGACTGAGGAAAAAGATACTCTAAGAATATGGCTTAACCACTTTGCTGTGACTTTTGGACACCAAGAACAATTAGAAAGAATGGTCGCAGAACCAAACCCACAAATAGAAGAAGGGAATGGAGAATAAATAACACGTGTCGAAGTGAAGGATGCAATAAAAAGGATTAAGCTTTGTAAAGCTGCAGGTGCTGATGGCCTGTCACCTGAAATGATCAAGTTTGGAGGAAATACAGTGATTGACTGGATGTGGGAGATATGCAGAAGAGCATGGAAAGTGAAAAGGATCCCCATGGATTGGGAGCTGAATATTTTAGCACCAATCTACAAGAAAGGAAGTACTACTCAGTGCAACAATTATAGGCCCATATGTCTGTCCTCCGTTGCTTTGAAGGTGTACACCAGAATCCTTGAAATAAGAGTCAGAAATGAGGTTGAGGAAAAACTAGAAGAAGAACAATGTGCCTTTAGAAAAAGCCGCCAAATCCAGGATCACATCTTTACAGTACGCCAAGTCATGGACAAATATATTAATAGAAATGGATCAGTCTGCCTAGCATTCTTAGATCTACAGGCAGATTTTGACACTGTTCCAAGTTGCAGCATATGGGAAGTACTACAAAAAATAGGGGTATCTGAAGACTTAACTGAAAGAATTAAAAGAATGTACGTTATTGTGAAAGGAGTAGAATGAATAGCAGGGAAAACGTCAACAGAGTTTGATATGAGGAAAGGTGTCAAGCAAGAAGATAGCCTTAGCCCTCTACTATTCATAATTTTGGACCAGATACATAAAGAATGCAAAAGAAAAACAGCAAGGTGCAGGGTAGGAAACTATAGGTTAAGACCAGTCTACGTTCAGTCACTATAATATGCAGATGAAATTGCATTGATTGCTAGGAACAAGAGAGAACTGCAAGCAGCAGTAGAAGAATGGGCTAATGTAATTAGAGACCATGGAATTAGAATAAATGTAGGGAAAAGCAAGGTCATGGCAGTGTCAAAAAATGAGGTGCAGGAAAGGCTGAACATAGCATGGGAAGAGTTAGAACAGGTTGACAAGTTCGAATACCTGGGGACACAAATTACATGTGACGGAAGACCAGACTCTGAAGTGAGTCGCAGAGTCCATAAAGCAAACCAGGTATACTATCAGCTTAGCAGATCAATTGTAGGCAAGAGAGAAATATCGGAGAAGACAAAGATGAGGGTGTATAAAACCATTTTTCAGCCTATATTCCTTTACGGAACGGAGAGCCTAACCCTACTCGATAAACACAGCAGTAGATTCCAAAGCTGTGAGATGCGATACCTCAGACGTGCTGCAGGACACACTAGGGGAGATCGAGTGAGAAACACCACAATCAAAGCCCAATTCCAGCAAGACTCAATCACAGAATCGATGAAAAGAAAAACCTTGGGATGGTATGGGCATGTGGTTAGGATGGAGGAGGAAAGGAAGCCAAGAGAGGTGATGGAGGCAAGACCAGAAGGAAGGCGAGGAAGAGAACGACCAAGGCTTGAGTGGGAAGAATATGTGGAGAGATTGGCAGCCCGGAGTGGAAAGAGCATAAGGGAAGTGAAGCGACTCACTCAGAACGGGGTGGAATTTTGATAGTGGCTGAGGGACCGCGACGCCTAACAGCATAAGGGGACTAGAGAAAGAAGAAGAAGAATGTTTTACGTCTTATTCTAATACAAGCTCAAAACCTAAAAAATGCAAACTAATAAACTTTAAAAAAACAAAATCCAATCTTAAGAATTGCACCAATGTTGAACATTCAAGGCTTTTTTTTGGACGAATACAACATGTAACACCGATTCGAATCCAAAGCAGTAAAATTTTAGCGGACATCACTTACTAAGGAGATGCACAGGACTGAGAAAAATTTGCAAAAGTTTATTAAATGATTTATTTACACCTGAAAATTTTAGAAATACCTTCACCGAACAGTCAGCGTTGCCCTCTCCTCTCTGGACAAGAAAGAAGGTAGCCAAACACGAATTCCCCCCGCCCTCCTCTTACACGGCCTCTTTCTCACGGTGAGGTGGTGTGTGTGTGCCGGCGTATCCCCCTCCCCCTTTCCCCCCCCTCCCTCATAGGCCTCCTTTGCGATTCCACCCACGACGCCCTCATTAAGGAGAGGAGACAGCCAGCCAGCAGCACAGCCACTCACTTCTCCATCTCAACTCCCTCATCCTCTCTCTCTCTCCTCCCTCCCGGACCCCACCGCCACATCCAACCTCCTCCCTTCTCCTTCCTCTCATGCCCCCCATCCCATCTGAAAACATTAATCTCCTCCTCATTCTGACTTTTTATCCGCCTCCTTTTCTAAGTCCCTTTCCAATACTCTCTTGCCCCACAACCGTGTACTCGATCTCCGTAATTTTCGATCAGGTTCGCTCAGTCGAATGAAATTTTCTATTCGCTATGGAAACACGTGTAGGTGAAAAATCATTTCAGGAGGACAACTTGGACACAATTAGCCAAGCACAAAGTAAAAATTGAAATTTCGCGTATATCATTATCAGATAGTCATTGATATCAATATCCATCGTTTATATCTTGGTAAATATACCAACATTGTTTAACCAGTGCTCTCTAACCCTTTTACACAAGCTTACGGGTGAAAATGGGAGAAAGATTTCGCAGACCAGCTTGTAAGTAAGACAGAATAAACGGCCAAAGTATGACAGATTGGATTCGCAGAGCACCAAATGAGTAAAAATGGGTAAGAGGGCAAGATTTTGATAATGCTATCGGGATGGATTTTTTACATTTTTCACTGTGGCAGATAGTTGTTTCATTCGCCGCTCAGTTCATTCTGAAAATGAAATACAAAGCAAGAAACTGGGCTACTAAACGCTGAATTCAAAAATCCTCCAATTATTCTCGGTCACATAGGGCTGAGTTCATCTCACCTTTTAAAATCTTTGTGTAAGCTAATATATTGCGTATGGCGACTTTCCATTTTTCAGAGATTTCCAAATAAGAGAGATAGTTTCAACCTGATTATGGGCTCCCACAGCTTCCCTCTTTCACTTCGATTCCAATCCTTCCCTCCCTTTGTATCAAATACTTGCGAAATATGTTCTACTTATCATTAAAAATACATTTGTCACCAGCAAGATGGGAATGCTTAAGCATGATTACCTTTTTATTGGATCATTACTACGCAAAAATTCAGTTTACATAACTTTTCACGAGGTGATAGGCAACTAATACAACTCCCTGGATAATTCGCTGATATTTGGGCCAGGTGAACAAAAAATGTCATAATAACGAATACACTCAAAAAAGATTTAATAAAAAACATAATTATTTATTTTTTCTGCTAGAGATTAAGATTAGATATAGAGACATTCATTTCTAAAAGAGAACAGAAATGATCCTTCATTCCTAAACTTTTCATCAAGAAAATGTAAAATCAGTCGTAGTTTTCACCATCAATTTTACGACTTCTTGGGTCAAGTTTTTCTCCTCGGGGTTTTTTACACTCAGCAGTCATTTTTAAGGAAAAGTTTGGAGAAAAATTTGTAACAGCATGTATTACTTTTGACTAATCTTTTACTTGTTCCAACGCATAAGCATTTAGGAACCTAGTGATTCTAAAACCCTTTGGATTCGTAGCTCCATGACAAACTTCACTTACAGTGATAATCATGGAATGTATTCCGATGTTACGCATAGGTTACTCTCTAGGGACGCCTAGCACGCGCTTTTTTCGACGGAAGCGTCTTTTTTTTCCTTAACCACCGAGTCTCGTCGTCATATTCCGCCGTCACCCCTGTCGCTCTCCGGGAGTTTCCCCTAACGGATGGTGTCCCTCAGTCTGGAGGGATGCTTGACTCGGATACAGACTCACATCTTTTACTAATTATCGTTATTCTCTCTCGGTTCAGTGTTTCTTTCTGAGAAAAAGAAACAATTTCATGGGCGAATAAAAACATTTGGTCGACTTCCGACGTGGGCTTGGTCCTTCACTCCATTTGGCCGTGTTAATATCCTAGTTTATGGGAAAGCGTAGCGTCAGTTTTGTAGCTCGGCGCGTAATGGGTCTAATTAGAAATAGGTATCGTAAGCTAGTTTAATCACCATGTTGTGATTTAAAAGCAATTTAAAGCTGTATTTGAGGGAAAATAAATTGTTAGCACTTAAGAAATAGCCTGAAGACTACATTTCGGACTAAAAAAATAGCCTATAGTATATTTAACACGGATATTTACAGACTATGGTAGTTCATTACTAAACCTGGTCCAAATATGAGCAACCAACCTCGGCAGCTTCTTATCAAATGCGATAGCTCATGGCTTATTACGTATTAATTTTCAAGTACCATACTCGTCGCCAGTCACACATGGTGTATATGCGTGAACTTTGGGAAAGAATGAGGCGAAAAAGTTTTAACAATCATAAATAATTTCAACACGATCTAAACTGGAATAGTATTATCTTCATTTAATGAAGGTGAAAAAGAATGCGAAAAAACAAGTTTGTCTGAGCTAGAATGAAGCTGGAAAAATGATATGATCAAGAAAATGTAGCTAATTGTATGAAGGTAAATAAATTTATGTATAGGCGTAGAGTAAAATAGTGACAGTTATTGCTAAAATGTAACTTCTTACTCTATGGCACAGGGTAATATTTTACTTCTCAAATATTCTTCTTTTTACCTTGTTCTTGAAAATTTAAATTACTCTGTTTGATCCTTTACCCAAAAATAGTTGTCCTATATGGCTAGAATAAGCTTGCCCAAGCCAACTCTATGGGTCTTCACAGATCAACTAATGATGAGAAGTCATTATTGCCCCCGACAGTAGTCAGAGACATTTAAAAAAATCAAAAGCATCAGAAAGTATTTAAAAATGTAGGAAAAGCAAGGATAACCTTCAGGATCGTTGAGAAGGAATCGAAGATTAAACGAATCGAAGAACACCCTCAGGTAAGTAGTGTTGCGATTCAAGACTTAAATATGGCTTCCACACTACCAACTCACGGAATCCGGAAGCTATATACAATATGAAGAAGTCTAATTAAGTCCCACTAAAAACACTACTCTAAGAGTTGATACCGAAGGAATATTACATTTTTATGTCTTCCTAAATCTTCAGATTTGCCACATTTCCAGCGATTAAAATCCTGCAAATTACTTGCATCGAAAAGGGTAAATGAAAATTTAATTAGTTTCTGAGCTAAACCGTGTGGACGCTCAGCACAAAAGTTACGAATTAAAAAGTAGAGAATCACAAAGTATGACGACCATAAGTTCTAAAATTATGATATGAATCCAATTTTTTTCGAGTAAAAATAGTTAGGCAAACTTATATTCTTTCTTTATCGAAAATCCTTCTGGATATATTTAAATTCTTATATATTCTTCAGCTGTAAATCCATCACCAATATCTGGTCAAGAATTTACAGCTGAACAGTGTTTCATTTTGCGTTGTAAAATTCTTCTTGCCCATTATTCTTTATTTTTTGTCTGAAAACATTTCGTAAACTGAAAACGGAAATTCATAACGGTTTTCAAGGCGTGGTTCCTGCAAAAGATTTTTATCCCCTCCGAGGAATGCCAATTCTCGGAAAACCCTACTCCGACGGAGGGTATCGAGGGAAAGCGAACGCAGTTATACCTAAAGAGAAAGAGATGGAGGAGGAACGGAGGAGACAACACGCTCTGTCTCCTCCACTAAATGACGACAGATTTATGTTATCTCGGAAAAAAATTAAGGCCCAGGACTAGAGACGTTGCTTTCTCAACATATCCGTTGAGCTTCCTTCGTTGCCAGGCGTCGCGTTACATATGAAAGCCAAAGGGAAGCACCGGAGGACTTATAAAAGATGCTTACGACTTACCACCGCCACACTATCCACTTACATATAGCCCGCTTCCCTTTTTGCCGCCACCCATGTCGCCTTTCGTCCACACTTCGCCTCCACGCCACGGCCCGTTGCCTATTCCTCGCGGGTGGGCGCGAGCAGTTTCTCAACATTCCCTTAGCCTCATCGCTCCAATTACTGCATATCCTCAGTTACGCTATCATCGAGATACTGAAAGAAAAGCCACAAAAAATGGGAAAAAGATTGACGGACACGAACATATCATGGATCACGAACAATTGCCATGAATTAGCTGAAACAGGTTGTATATACACTATTTAGCATTAAGGCAAATGAATGAGAAAGGGTTGCAGACCTATGGTATGAATATAGTAGCAAGGCAACAAGAATTAACCGTGAAGAATAGATTAGTAAGGAAAATCTGTTTGTGTGGTGGAATATAGTACAGATACGAGGCCATATGCTGAAATTAAGTTATTAGAAAAATATAATAAAAAATAGACGACGTGATTTCACAGAGATAAGTATTTCTTAGCATCATTACAGTACTTTCAATGCCTTTTTGCCAACGTTTGAAAATGTTATCAACTTATAAGATCATTGTGTGACGGAAGTCCACTCCATGCACTCTCCATAGTCAGTTGTTGATCGATGAAGAAAACAGAGAGATTTCACCGGTCAAATCGAATCGCAAGAAAAAGCTCTTATTCCACCGGTATAGTGTACCAAAAAGGATTTTCAAAAAAGAAAGGATGTCAGCGTACCTAAATATTTTACTCGGTTAGTATTGGATCATAAGTTATAAACACTTTGTCGTCATATTTTGTGAAAGAAAAAAACTTTGATTGATCTTACGTTGCATTCTATATACGCTAGAGGTTGATTGTCAATTTGTACTTAAATGAAAAATTGATATTATATAATCCTTTAGTGTGGCAAATTAAATGACAGTCATTTATTAATGTTTACAAAACATTTCAAATAGTGACAGAGTCCACCAGTTTGGACTCTGTCACTGGTGGACAATAAAGATAATAGATACGAGAATAGATGTAAAAACTGAAAAAATGTAGAATTACAAAGTATAAACAGAATAAACCTATAGATGCTAAAAGGGCGCTTAATGATTTATTATGACCATAATTCTGGAAAAGTGAGTTCGTCAAATTTGTTGAAGTCGTATTGTAATTAATATTTCATTAATATTCACATGACTTAGAAGGTCATCACCGAAAATCAGTTACATAATATTATACTTCTGGTTGGTTGACCACTTGGGAAGCTAAGAACGTTTGTGCCATGAGAATAAATGGAAATGGAAGGAATACCGGGATATATCTTCAAAGCATACAAAATTTACCTCAATATTTGGTAACAAAATTTGATTTAAAATAAAATAGTGTTAAGTTATTCTTTTTTTGCCTTATTTAAGGGCACATTGTTCTAGTAGCCAAACGGCTATTAAATACAAAATGCTGCTATGCCATTTCGTTATGTTCTAAAATAACCAATTACGACAGTTATAATGTATGCAGTAGGCACGAAGTTAATATGAACTGCTATAATCATATCACGGATAGTCGTCGTATTATTTAAGACGATGAGGTGCATTTTGAGCAAGCAATTAACAGAATAGGAGTCGAGAGATTGCGAACTCCCTTAGGATTACGAATTCCCACATCTTATTTCCATTTGCAAAGGCTTTCAACCAAGAGGGAAATTTCCAACTACAAAGCAATTTTTCCGGTTAAAATTCAGAACTCTCGTTTCTATTTAGTCATTTAGTACCTTCTCCTATTAACTTACTCAGGCAAAAGCCATTCGCTGCAGCTTAATGACTTCTGTGCATTGGCAATATACGGCAGACTCAAGTTAATAGAGCGACATTGAATGCACTGAGCGTTTCAATCTCTCCCTTAAGCATTAATGCCCTTAAGATTCCTATCTTGCAGTTTCCCGCAGCAGACGACTGTTTCCATACCAACGCCAGGGTAAATTAAAATCAAGTATCAATTAATGCACCCGAATGCAAACTTAGCTGGCTGGAGATGGCAGACGAGAATTGTAATAACGAGGAGAAAACTTTTTGCGGACGTATAATGGAACAAGACTGTTGACGAAATTGCTGCTGTAATAGAGTGCAGAATTTAAAGTGAGATATCAAAAGGCACGGTGGAGTTTATTTGAACTAGGGAAAGGCTAAAGACTGAAAGTAGGTAAGTTGTGAATATGAATGGACTGCATGGGAAGCTAAAACATGTGAGATAAACCAGTATCATGGCATAAATTGATTCAGGATGTTTAATTATATGATGAAAACTTGTGAATTTGGAAGTAAATACTTAAAGAAATACGAAAGAAAAACATAGTATGAGTATATTAGGTAAGTTTGGAGAGGTACAATGTATAAAGAACGAAAATAAATGAGAAATGGTCAGATTATCGAAGTCAGTATCACGAAAAAGCCTTTGGAAAAATAATGTTCCGTGAAATGATTACGAGTAATGCATTCAAGAGTACCTATTTCAATAAGATAAAGAAAAATTAAAGCATCTAAAATAATACCATGAGAAAATTCACTATGCAGAAAAGAAGAACCAAATGAGATCGACAACACACTAGAGAGAAATATAAATGAAGGATCAATTGAAAGAAAAGAATAGAGAGAAAATAAATACATTGGCTAAATAAGTAGAAAAAAACCCACATAAGAACAAACAAAGATAAAGGGAATTGGAATTAAATAGAGGAAGATAGAAGGCTGCAATCGATCTGTCTAAGGACTGCACAATCAATTAATGTGTAAAAATAGGATGGAAAATAAATTTAGTGCATCCAATATAAAAAAAAGTCCATTTCTAATTTTGAAAGAATTTACGAGGTCTTGTAAAAAAGGATATTAGGCAATCTAGGTAATAATACACAGGGGCGATGGTCGGCCCTTAGCAGCCTAGAGTGTGAACCATAAAATAAATATAATTGGACTTGTTTCAGTTACTATGCAGCCTATGAGATTCGCGGTGATGAGCCACTTAAAATACATTTTTTCTCCACTCCATAATTTCCTGAGGAAAAGAGACCTTAATGGAAATCTTACAACCAGCTTTTAACAACTAAAATTGTAAGATCCAACTAAGCTGCCTTTTCGCCTGCCACTTGTAATCAGGGGAACAGCAGCCAGAATGAATGAAATAGCTGAGCTTTGAGCTGAGTTCGATGATGCTGAACTTCGGCGATCGAACAGCAGCCAACGTTTCATCGTGGCATGCCATTGCTCTTTATGTTTTCTTTTATGAGCTCGGTACATTCCCCCCATATTTGAGATCGCTAGAATCTATGAATATCACGTTTGCATTGCTCTCACGGAAAAAATAAAGTGGCATCTATGGACGGGGACCGTCCAATTAAGACGGGTATGATTCACGGCGATGAGTTTTAACAAGAAATCAGCCACCTTAAGGCTAAAAACACACCAATTATGATCCAAAAAGGATTATATTTGGTACCTCAAGGATAGCTTATCCTTCAAATAACTACAACTATCAAAATAGTTATTAGACCACTGAATTAAGGTCACGCCTCAAGTGCTTTAACAAACCCTGCAGCACACCCCAGCCATGACTCGGGGTAGTTCACAGAAAGGTTAAACGGGTTCCGGATAAGGGGAGAGTTTTATTGCATGGATAGAGTGATGTAGTGCGTAAGTAGCCATAGGACGGGATGAAGGAGACATATGACCAAAAAGAAGGGTAAGGCCTAATCAAACGTCATCATAAAAACGGTTTTACTTGTTCCCAATTAACCAACTTAGAGCTGAAAGAAGTCGTATAAGGGGTCTTTAGTTGGAGACCTGTGGGAAAAGGAGGCTTTAAAACTCTGGAGTATATGGATAAGGGTTCAACGAGGGATTAAGGAAATGAGTGGGAGTGACGCATGCGCGATGGCGTACAAAGTGAGAGGCGTAGAGCGTGTGGTCTTATTAGGATAGGATTAGACAAGAGTTGGGATGAGGGCGTGATAGTCGGTTGCTGGTCCGAACGAAAAGGAGTGAGCAGGGGCACAATGAAATTAAATATGATAAGGGCCAGTTGAGAGTACTAGAATAGGAGCTATGGGGGAAGGAAGACGCTTTTAGTGGATTATGACCGGAATGGAGACCAGTTATATAATAATTTTATGAAAGGTCGAAGTCCGATTGAGCATTCCATTTGTCAATGATATTGTGACCCGGATATTGGCTGTAAAGTTCCCATCTCTTCAAGAATGAAACAGTTGTATTTCCTATTTTCTTAAGCAAACATTTACTAGATTTCTCTTTTGTAAGTTATTTGGTAAATCTCAGAATAGCCAAAGAGAAACGGTCTCGGAAGTGTAACCTTTCACTTCCCTTGACGTCAGTCGTCACCTTGCCGAAAACATCCGTCTTCGATTTTCCAATATAAACGCACGAAGAGAAGGACCAATTGGGACAGTAAGGCCCAGTCAGTCAGTTGGGCCATTTCGATCATAATACGGCTAAGCCATGTAGCCGAGAGGAGGAGTCGAGCCGCGGGCCATGCGGCCCGTGCACCAGTCGCCATCCATCCCTGCTTTTACCCTCAACTTTTCTCCTTCCCGAGACGTGGTAATATTATTGTTTGGCTATTCGAGACGCACATTTCGGTTTCTTCCATTAAATAATCAAAGGCTTGATTTAAATAAACTTTCATTTTCCTTTTAAAACCTCTCTGTGATTATTTGATCTTCGACACCAAGGGCAAGAATCCACGATAATTAAAGCTGTGTTCGAGTCCCGTCGCGCATAGGGGGGGCCCGTTCACAACAATAAGAGTAAAGGGAGAGGTGAATGAGAGGGACTATGTGTCGTTAGAGAATGGGAAATTGTGCTGCTTAAAATTATCCTGTATGTCAAAGGAAATATGACATATCGAGCGTTGAGATAGAATGAGCTGATAATAAATTTCTATAAAATACTGATGAAACAAAAATTGAAATATTTAGGTACCTGCGAATGATCCGTCATCTTCGCAGTTACAGCCTCCTTAACATACACCATGCTCGAGGGCAAATTTCTCCGATGCACAAATATTTGAAGGTACCAGGCACATAATTAGGTTCGATAATAAGGGTTTCACATTTTTGAAGTACAAAATCGGTTTACGCACAATGACATGCCATTTTGAAAAAAAGATGCTGAATATTTTTCAACATTTCCGTAACGTTCAATTTTCTCACTTTAACGATTAATAGTTGTTCTTGTGTAGTGAAGTCTGTTTTGCTACCTTCGCCCCTTCTCAAGGAAATAAATACTTTAACAAGCCTCTTCCTTATTCCTGCTTACTTATTTCTAATTTTTATTTTAAATTTCCTTCACAGCATTTGTATTTACCTGATATTAGATGGCTTACAAAAATATAGATTTCATAATATTTAACAAAGCAATTTGTTTCTGTTCCATTTCTTGAAATGCAATCAGTTATGCATTACCTAATAAGACTTTTATTCAACTGAGCACAAAGCTTAAACTATTGAACATATGATACATATGGATTTCGTTGATGCCACACATGCATTAAATTTGTGCCCCAAAAATAAGGTAACTATACATGATATTTTATAGTTTACCTAATATTTTGATTCAGTTAAGCCATTACTGTTGGTTTCTCCGACAATTTTTAGTTTTTGTCCTTTACTCCACAAACACAGCACTACCTGATGTCACGCTTGCAAAAAATCATGCCAGTAAATCTGAAGGCAGCTCAAAATCTGAGTAAATAAATAAAGGTCAAAGAAACCGTATATCTATTTAAAACAAAAAATATCACGAGCATTAATAATAACTGCTAGCCATCTTGCACCTGCATAAATTCATTCTCTTTCAAAATGATGGCAATCTCTCGAAAAGCGTTGTGATAATTGATATCATTTGCGATAGAATGGGATACTTCATCGTTAGTAGTCATTCTAAGTGCATTTATATCTTTGTGAAGCTTAGTATGCACTTCCGTCGACAAGTATAGTATTTGGTGGTGATTGGTATATCAACAACTCCTCATTTTTAATTCAAACTCAGTCCAATTTTCATGTTTATTTCATGACTTTCATTTGAAAAGAGTACATTGATGACACATTATAAACTATATAGAAATGTATTTCATTATACTTCAGCTGGGGTCAACATAGCATATAATTTTGCAAATTAAAGTGAGACTCGAATATTGGTTTGCCGACCAAAAGACTCATGCTAATCATTCTACCATTCGCAGACTACCTTTTTAAAACATTTGAAATATCGGTCTTACAATGAAGACCACTTATAACGATACATAATGCATTTTAATAATGTGTAAATCAATTTAAAGAGCATACCGTTTAGTTATGTGACTCTTTCACATGCCTATAAATATTACTTTTTTAAACAAACCTATAAGGTAGTACGATTAAATTGTAGTGGTATAAAATTAGGTTTAACAGACACACCATTCTTAGTACTCACATCTGACTCACCATAACTATTGATGGCAAGCAGTACGCTGTCTATATTGCGACCGGCTTTGGTTGGAGCGTGTACGTAATGAGTGAGGGGAAGGAGGTCGACGTTCACAATAGGTGGGGGAGAGGGATGGCTGGGGGAAAAAGGCTTTCAAAGCGGTAGACTGCAAGAGTTGTGCGGAGGTGATCGTGTATGAGGGAGCACGTGGGACAATGGAATGGGAACGCAAATCACTTAAGCTCTTTATCGCAGACATCCCTGTATGGGCCGCTCTTTTCAACGGACTGCTGTGCGCTGAAAATAACAGAGGTGGGGTGCCAGACAACCAAATGAAATTAAGGGGCAATGGGTGGAAGATCTGGACGGGTATGGGAAAGATTTCGCGTATTTGGGTGATTGAAAAGCTTAAAGTATAAAGGAATAAAGATGGGAGGGAAGTAGCAGTATTTGGAGGTTGGAAGCAAAATATTCTACTACGGAATGGTAATGAACTATGTGCAGATCAGGCCACTCTCTAGAAATATTAGCTAATTGCGCAGCGACAGCTGAGTATAAAGGTCTGTTGGTATTACATACTATTTACCCGTCATCGTAATACATTACACAGCCTAAACTCTAGCCTGAGTATACGAAGAACTTCTACGAATGAAAATTTGTAAGAGCATTAATCCAAAAAAAACAATTGACTTTTTTTAACCAAATAAATATATGTGGAATCACAAAATTATCATTAGAATGTTAAAAAAATTCCAAAAGTTACGCCTAAAACTACCAATTACAATTGAATTTTTACAGAGAGGAACATTTTATTCGGAAAAAAGTCGTTATTGTTAATCCTCACTAAATTCCCACTTAACCCCTGCTAAATATGCTGAGAGGCTTCCAGGTTTTTACGTGTTAGTATAGGATAGGCCAAAAATATTTTCATTCCTGTCAAACTACACCAGATTATATATTGTGCTTTTTTTGCTTGGATTATAATAGATTTTCTTAGCTTGAATAAATGGCTTATGGAACTTGATGGAAGTTTATACCTAGAAGATGCCTAATGTTAGAAGCAAATATGCTACACATTATAAGAATTAAAGGGCAAATGAATCCCAGGCATAGTTAAGGTGATTTTTATCATCTCAGTAAGAAAGACACTGAATTCACGTTGACCGTAACATAATCCTCTAAGAATTGTTTCCATTCCCCCATAGAGCATTTTACATTACATATTAGCGATCCACTCCCAAATTTATCTTTGTAAAATAGCTAGATTATGTGAAAAATATATGATAAAAATTTTTCATCATTCTAATCACAATATCTGTCAGAAAATCCATACTATTCGAGCGAACTGTCATCAATACATATTGAGATCCAGTCTTAAAACGTGGTATAGAATTTAAAAATCATAATATATCATCACTTTCGGATCCTGAATAAAGCAAGGCTCCTTAGTTACTACTCACATATGTTCATTCCAAAGGAACTCCTCCCGATTGCAATTAAGCAAAGTATTTCCCTTACAAGTTATCGTCTTTGAAGTTAACTTTCCTATCATTAAGAACACAAGTTTTATGACATTGATCTTCCATTGCCTCTCTTCACGGTCGCCATCACCATATACGTTCACGTTAATGCAACTAAAAAGAATGCATTAGTACAAATCAATAAAACATCTGTCACAGGCTCGATTTATAATTTTCATCATGGAACAATAAACGAGCGGAAATTATTTTCCCTACGATGTTGAATTATGCATCATATTTTAAGAGGAAAATTGAAAAAATTGCTAAATATATTATTCTATTCAGGCCGTAAGCAGTATAAGATAATTCGCGCTAAGATAGAAAAACGTCTCTGGCCACTAAAAATTGCAATTGCGAAAAATAAATATTATTGAGGACGTATTATATATGATCGCGAACATTTTTATTTCCTGAGAAGGAAAATATTGAATAAAGGATGGGACAGTAAGCTCTGATACATTTGTATTAAAATTTTGAAATTTAAGCTAGCTGATTAAAAATCTATAATAATCCGCTAAAATTACAGAACAACTTGCACAGAACTGCGCTCTCATTACATATGTTTATATTACCAAAAAGAAAACCGAATTCACCGAGGAATTGAGTAAATTAATTGGAAGGCCCGACTGAAAAGACAGAAGGTTAGGCATAAGTCTCAAAGAGGAAGGGGAGAGACAGAGGACAGAAAAGAGGCCGGGGGTGGGTAAGAAGCGCCCAAAAGCTCACATTTCGATGAAATTAGGCTTCCTTTGTGCGCCATCATTGGTTGTTAGGTGACGCGAGACGGAAGGGATTAGCCGTTTTGTGCCTCGGAGGACGAGTAAGGAGGAGGCTTTTTTGGAGAACGGGCCGGGCACACTAAAGCAACGGAGTGGCGGAGGGGATGGGAGAATGCGGCCAAAAGCGTCGCTCAGCCCTGCAAGGGAGAAAGAATATGGCCACATTGGATTGGCGGGCTTCGGAGCGAGGGTTTTAAAGATGCGAGGGAGTAGAGAATGGGAGAGAGGGGGGGCGGGTTTGAAAGGGGTTTCGAAAAGTCCGGTGAGCGAAAAAAAATAGCCAGAGATTTCCACACAAACCGAGTAATTACGCCCGACGACGAAAATCAAAAGCTTGGGAGTCAGAAAAGGACGCTACCCGCGTGTTTTGTGCTCGGCGGCGGTGATTATTGCACGAGGGATCGGGGGACAGTGTGTGAGGGGGCGTTGGGGGATGGACGTCGGTATTGTGGGGATGTCGGAGGGGGAGCGACGGGGGAGAACCAGGGCGAGGTGCGGAGGGGGGGTGGAGGGGTAGGCGAGTCCGAATGTGAAATCCCGATTTAATGATGCGAAGGTAAAAATGTGATAGAGGAGATTTTGCCAGCGTTTTTTTGTGAAGCGCGGCATCTGGGACCTCCCAAAACTCCATGCACACGAATTTATTTCCCCCAATTTCAATCTCCTGCGCAAGTAACCTTTATTTTCACTCGAAAAGTTCCCTTTGATGCATGGAACGCTACTATCCTTTACAGTCAGACATTCCGTTTTTCCAACCTCCAATTCCCATGCTTATTGCTAGACCTTTTTCCCCCATAGATTTGGAAAAAGTACACAAAAGACCTAGTGTATATGCGCTCAGGCAGCTTCTTGCAATCATTGCGGAGAAATTTCTTTCCCGTACCCAGCAATTGGCATCGCAAACGGCGGCATTACATGTTCAGTCCCGTAAGGGGATTACCTTACTAGAGTCTTACAATTGCTTAAAAAAAATGTGAAGTAAAAAGAAGTATTTGGTAAATGGTGAAGGATTTACGAGCACTGTACGTCTACCTTTGATGATACAGCTTAGGAGGCGGATTTCATTCTCCCGATCTTGGTTTAACGCGTATATAAAGCTATTCTTTATTACACTCACGAAATTTCTGAAAATTTTAAGACAACTATGACCCACATAATTGGGCATTCAATCCTAAGAGCATGCCTTGAAATTTATTTAAGTAGGTACTAGCAAGAATAATATGTATTATTAGGAAGAAAATAAAGTCAGAACAGGATGGAGCCACGTCTATTTAAAACTCCAGCATTCGTATAAGCTATCAGATTCATATTAATAAAATAATTTCGCTGGCTAGTAGAAACTACGACAACCGTAGATAATGAATCAGTAAATTAAAACTGGAAAAAGTAAACGCGTTCTTCCATCTCTATAAAGCAAACAGCGTCTAGCAAATAGATGGCACAAGGAAATTATAACTTTTGTCGATTATTGACTTATAGATGCAGACGATTAAGTAAAATTCCTAAAGTCATGCCGTACGTTTATCTTCACTAAGGTTACAATATGCTTCTCTTAAGGGTCCATAGCAATTATATATTTGTTTTACTAAACTTTTTAAAAATATTCCAATATCTTCCTGTTGCATTAGGTACTTTTGCCTTCTGAGGTAGAAGAGTTTAGATATTGCCCTCTTAAATGACCGAAGTTTCATTTGTGAATAAAGTTGGAGAAAAAGATTTTTAAACCTACCAATGTGCCAATTTTTGGAGTTTTTTTATTTTTAAGATGCAATGAAATACTTTCAATTCAATATCAGTAATCAGACAAGAGCTTAAGACTACTGTTACGAAAAGTATGTTCAGAAGAGCCTCTGTACACGAAGGCTTAATGAAATGTGGACCTACCTGGGAAATGAAAAATATTTGATTTCAATTCTAAAACCGTATAGCCTATATGTATTATAAATGTACCTATTTCAATTCGGGACCACTGTTGCCAAAAGTATTATAAAATCTGTGTAATTTAATCGAAAACGAATTTTCCAATAGATTTGTAATTGGTGTCATAATACTAATTACTCGGCGTATAAATTCGTAGCATCTAACCTCCATGACGCTGCGACCATTCATCCATCTATCTTGGCTTTATCGGAATAGGAAGCCTTTGGCCGCACGCCTTCAGCATATGAATCTCACAAGAAAATTTTTATGGCACTAGGCAGCTTCGAGTAGGGTAGGGTTGAAATCTTAGAATTTGTAGTCTCGTTCAAACATGGCATATTTTGAACCTAATGGGGAATTGAAAATTCGTTAATGTGTCTGTTGTATTATGAACATATTTTATGCATCTTTTCCGGTGGAAGACAACCCTTTAGTCTCAAAGTGACGAGTCGGAATAAGTATTTCCGTCAAATTTGCAAAGTATACCGTTGTATATTGAATTTTTTCATGCCTCTTTAGATGGCTAAATAACGGGTACACATTTATTATTTAAAGGTGTACAATTCAATGTTTTACTGATCACATAAGTTTATACTTTAACAATTTTTCTCAAGGTATTTGATACAAACTTGCAAAAAATACAACGCATTTAGATGATTTTTTTCTGGCAATAGTTTACAGCTGCGTACCGTACCATACCATCCAGTCATTTCTTATAAGAAATGTACGATATGAAAGTTACCTGTATAGAAATAAACCGCTCAACGAACTCATTTTGCACATGTTTATTTGCAGGACCAATGCAATAGATAAAGTATCCAATACTGCTAACACACTGTTGTTTGACGGAAGAACTGATATTTTAATGATGTTTATATTCCCGGGATTCACTTTAAGGCTAATAACGATTTGCCGTCACAGGTCAGGCCCGTGTTGAACTTTGCGTATCTACGGCGGGCTTCTCCTTCACTCTCGACAAGCGAAGACTATTTGAACCCTTCTCAATCTTCTAACCTCACAATATTGAAAGGTCTTCATAGATTAACCTTAGAGGAGAATACATATTGATTCTCACTTTGTATTACACCGAAGAGATACCAAAGTGAGATTCATGTACTATCCCGCGACACTATGATACTATTCCATCTCTCGGAAAAACACATATTTCTTTAAATCGTTCATCAAATAAGAATTAGTTAAGTAACGTCCCGTTCAAAGTGCTCTACGCTTCCACTACAAACTCTTTAACGTACACTGATGTCACCAGGTCGTCTAAATTTTCTTAAGATGCAGGAGGGTCTTTGTAGTGAAGACCTCAACACTCCGTCCAATTTCACTCGGCTGTGCTCACCACTTACTAATTCCACCTTCCTCCCGTGCAAGAGAAAACGTCTTACTCAGCTTTGAGCATACCATTCTACTCGCATATATTTGTCCCTTATCTAACATTCGCTCTCTACAGACACCCTCCTTCCCTTCCATCAAGCTTTTCAACTCACAACACTCACACTCTTGCTCCCCACTCTCCCCTTTGACATGGATTCACTAATGGATCTCTGACGCCTGAATCCGAGCCAAAGAGTCTCCTACATTATACTGTGAGATTGGTCGAGGGGAAAAGGATCGTAGGATGCACGGAGGAAGAGAGTCGAGTAGGAAAAGCATTCCGTTGAAAAGAGCCGTGCCCCGGTCCTATATGTATGCCTGCAGGTGAGAGAGGGTGAAAGAAGAGGCTCCAATAGAGCTCATTCAACCTCCCGGCCGCTCATTCCGTTTACATTCCCATTTCAACTCATTCCGCCGCCGGTTTGGACCCCACGCGTCCCACTTTCCCGAGAGTGCTCCATTAAATCGTCTAGGAAACTCTAAATAAGCCAGTAATCCAGGAATAGTCCACTTCAAAGTGCCCCGGGATGAATTTAAGCCCCATCGTTAAAGTCACATCCAGAGAGCTAAGACGCCTCGAAAGGAGTAGTAGTTGAATAAAAAAAAACACAAAGGCGAATCCCAAACTCTGTCCTTCAAAAACTGAGAGGCAGCAGCTTCAGGAGAAGGAGCAACAAATACATCGATTAATTAGTCCCCTTCCCATTCCCCGCAATCTTGTCGGGGTTGGAAACTTTTCCAGAGAGGGAGGAGAGAGATAGCTAAGCTCTCAGCTCAGAGCCAATTGGTTCCGCGAGCTAAGGCCATTAGTTATGTTTTATTGTTGGGATCGTAAAAGTTGTGCGGGCTTTTAACGTTTTCCGAAACAACTTGTCCTCCCTCGACTATTTGAAATCTTTCTTTGAGTTTCATCCTCTGATGCTCTCATTTCCGTTAGCAATTAGCTTCCATTAGCATACCTGAGAGTAAATCACTCCTGAACTCTTCCCAAACTAGAATGTTAGTAGTGTTCCATGCATCTGTTGCAAAATTACTCAAATAAATAACTCACTTGATTAAAAAAAAATCTTTTGGTGTCACTTTGAACTTTCTGGATTGCTTACGTAGATACTTAAGCTAAAATTAACCCTCAACGCCGTTACGTCTTAATATCCCTTGTAAAGCGCTAACGATGGTGACATTTACGATTTTCTTCTACCAATTATAACTTTGATTGAGGTCTTATTTGTTTTTCTAGACTATTCTAAGGCCTTTCGGAGTACTTTATATGTAAACTACGTCCACAGAAATTATAATGTAGTTCGCATAAAGACCATATAAATGGTTTAATGATCTGTGAAACAATTAGCATAAAGAATGATGTTACAATCGCAAAAGTTCTCGGGGAGACTTACACCTTAAATGCTAGGGACCTTTACTTCTCAAGATTAGATGACTCCGTTCCTCATACAAATTAAAAGCAAATTTCGTTAAATTTAGTTCAGAACTAACTTCACATTCTACAATTTCCAACGATATCGTTTATACAATGCTTTTAATTTTTCAGAGCATGTGGTAGAGTTTATCCGGAGCATTTCGTCGCGTAAACCTACCGATGGCCTCAGGCGCTCGCTCCAAAGTAAATTTGACAGAGTGGAGAGAAGTATGGAATGGATTACGACGACAGAAGATATATATATATATATATATATATATATATATATATATATATATATATATATATATATATATATATACACGATGTGGATAGGATGGATGAGATAGACACACAAAAAAAGAGACGATCACACTTACATAGCTAGCTTTCGAGTTCCGAAAGCTAGCTATGTAAGTGTGATCGTCTCTTTTTTTGTGTGTCTATCTCCTCCATCCTATCCACATCGTGTGTTCATCGCCGCATGGCTGACTCCAATCCATCAACGTATTTATATATATATATATATATTCTGAAGATAGAAGCTAAATTTAACAATGGAGTAACACAAGGATGCAACCTCTCACCAGCACTGTTCAACATCTACTTGGAGGAGGCCATACAAGATGCGCAAGAAACTGCACTGAGCGGAATAAAGATAAATGGAGAAGAAATAAACATGCTCCGTATTGCAGATGATAAAGTAGTCATAGCTGGAAATCGCGAGGATCTTCAAAGGTCAATAAACGTCATGGACCAAGTTCTTCAAGAATCAACTCAACTTAAAGACTCAAATTCTCCAATTCCATTCACGTGTCATTAAATACGAGGCTTACTAGACTAGTTAACAGTCGCGTGTTTGAATACTTTCCTTCAACACTAGGTAAGATATTCTATTTTAATAGTATGTAGATCATCTGTAAAGGGCAAGAAGTGAAAATTGCAATAACTGGTAAAATAACACACGATAGTGAAATTTGTGGTGATGACAATAAAAATGATCGTGATTGAGCAACACCGAGTGTGATTGATGGCTCACAACCTTCTAGGCTGAATCTGCTGTCATGATAACGATTTAAGTCATTCCCTGTCCTTTGTATTCAAAATTGGATAGTAAAGTAGATATATTGATCACACGTCAGTGTGCAGAATATAGGATTAAATGCCGAAAATCTTGCCATAATCTATTCGTTAATTTGCATTGAAGATAGAGTTATCATAGTAGCAATATATTCTGCGCTATCAAACTATGTTTATGAGAGCATATCAACTTGGAAAATCAATGGTTGGCCATAAATTATTAATCAAATAATTATTTAGTATGCATGCTCTTTAAGGGTCATTAAAAATTTATTTTTAAATTACCTCTGTAAAGGGTAATTCGAACTTTTTTGCATTAATGTGGTCTATATGGATGAATCATTCAAATGTTCAATCAAAGCATGACTTAAGTTTAGCATATCAGGCAATGCTTTGTGGAAATGGATTACAGATGCCATAACCTCACAATACAAGTTGTTGATCCTTTTCCACAAAATTTTATTCACCGATCAATTTTTCAAAGCTATGTCATTTTCAAGGTACCTTGAATTGTGTCTTAAATGAAAATGACATGTGTCGACTAATGTCGAAACCGTGGTCGGTGAATATATTTCTATGGAAAGGGAACAAAAGATTTTATTATGAGATCATGGCAAAGTATGACTTTTTATAATTTTTTCCCGCTAATATTTTAATAAGTATGACTGAATCACATAAAATATTTTTCTGGCTAATACGTGCCGTAAACTCTTCCATTCAGAGTGCTCTATGATGAGTTATTTTCATTGCAAGTCTTTTGTGAATTTCAATTTAGTATGACATCACGCCATGTGAAATATACAATGGCTATTTCACGAAATAATATGATTAGCGTATCGAATACTCAGTAGTAGATGAAAATGGTGCTTTAAATTTAAGTCAATTGGTTTAGTAGCTAAATAAAAGTTTAGCGTCATTTGAAAAATAATTACTTAAAAAATGTTTATTTATAAAATACACATGTCGTTTATGTTCTCAATAACAGCAACAATTTTTTTATTTCTTCAAAATACATGTGAACTATTTAATAACTTGAGTAAAGATTACAGATAATATTGCTATGAAAATCCAAGGTAGTTCCAATTCTATTTGTTAAAATGTGTTATGATATTTATCCGATTTTTGCATTTTTTAGGACGCACACAACGATTCCGATTCTATAAATTACGAGTTTTCTCCAATCTTTCTCTTTTTAAGCCACCAAATCCCTATTTGCTTATATATTTTGATCTCCTTATCCCCTTCCTCTGACCAACTCTCGGCCCCACCCTTATATTCCAATCCAAGGCAATTTAGTTCTTCTCTCCGTCAACCACAACGAGATGTTTGTAGTCGGTCACCTCACCCCGGCTTTAAACTAGACTAGGTATGCTCACTGTAAATCTCCGCGATCTCCTCTCGGGAGCGGAAAAACCTCCCATTTCTCCCCCAACCATTTCTCATTCTCCCAAACCGAAGTTCCCCGTCCACTTTCCTTTATTCATGCGCCCCCTTCCAATTTTCCGAAAGCCCCTTTGAGGCGTGTTACCACTTACCCTCAAGTGTAAACCTTTCGAAGACTGGCCTCAGGCCAACCACAACCAAATCCCCTCCCCTGCGCTCCCATTCCACTTCTTCCAACCCTTCCAACCCCAACCCAACAAATCCCCTTCCCCGCGCTGATTCCATGTCTCACTTCCTGGTCGCCCACACCGCTCTTATCATTTTCTTCCGCCCCTCCCTTCCCCTCTCTTCCCCCAACCTCGTCTACACATTTGGCTTCTCCTTGTCGCTAATTTTTATCGTGACCTCCGAATTACACTGACCACAATCACTTTTATATTGAATGAACAGCTAATAGGATCTTTTCCCTTGGTTGGCCGGCGCTCGTTTAATTTTATTACGCTTATAATCTTCTTTGCGCAAGAGTCGCAAAAATTTGATGCGAGAGATATTGATGTGGTCCCTGCCCGCGGAGGATTATATTTATGTCTTGATCTGCGTCAAGAGGGAAAAGAGGAGCACCGGACGAGGAAAAACCGCGTTGTTTCCCAGATGGAGAAATTATTTCTTAATTCCTTCCTGATACTATTTTTACGGTTAAGCCAAATACAAATTTAAAATTTAAGATGCTAAAAAGGATTTTAATTTTGTATTCTAAACTTATTAGCCACCAGTAAACATCCTCAATGGTTGCATTACTTTATACCTTCGATAGCAATACTCCTTGGCTCAAATTAATGAGTTTGTGTAAAATAAGGGGATCGGGTTGGTGTGGTGGCTAGAGTGCTGGATAACCATACAGACGTCCAGGGTTCAAACCCTGCAGAGGAAGATGTTTTTCAGAGGAAACGCGATCCCTACTTGAGTGTCTTGTGGAGGGCACTTCAAGTACAGTACTCCGTGTGTCGGATACGTTAAACCGTGGTCCCCTTGGCGCCTTTTGTTAAGAGCAGGCTAATGCCGACGCCGGGTCTCCATCCACCCATCCTCCCATACCTATCCCCTATGGCGCAAATGGCCTTAGCTGTCGGTCGCCTCCCCAAATTCCTATCCAATCTATTTGTGTAGAATAAATAAAATTTATCGATTTATGGTACATTTAATCAATTGAAATCAATGTATTGATGCATATAGTTATTTAATTTTCCATTACATATTACAGGTGTTGCCATTTATCATCATGTTGACATAATTACCTCTGCGTAAATGTGAATTGAATTTTCGTAGCAGGATATGTTACAGTGAAAGCGATGGTATTAGATATCCAAAATGTTTTTACAATGAATGCCTATTTAATAAATTGAGAAAGTATTTATTATAGCTGCAGCATTAATATACTCGCAGGTAAATAAAGGGAATGCGTAATATAGGCACAGTTAACTGTAAACATGGGAGGTACTAATAGTAGGAACAAATTAAAATTCAATTACCATTTTCATCATAAAAACTACTCACAGTGCAAAGCGGTAATTACCAGCAATACCATCTTGAAGGACATTTCGAACCGTTTAGTGATCATTAAAAACTAATTTTGAAGCATTTTTCAGCATTTTAACAACGCAGTTGATGGATAATAAAAACTCTTTATTATGGCGCCGATTAAATATTGAAATTGGAGCGGAACCCGAATGGCTCACGGGACGCCGGGGTTGAGATCCGCACTAAAAACTAACAGTGCCATTCGAAGAACCATAAACACGGGAGTAATACGCTCCTCGTTTTAAACGTGTCATCACTCCCGCGAATGAAACAAAGAAATTGCCTATTCGACGCAAAAAAAAAATCGTTCCCGGAATTAGTTCACATTTCCTCGGAAAATTAGAAATAGCGAAGGAGGGCAAGGCAATAATTACGCCGAGGCGAGATTGGAGACTCCAGACGGTAACGAGGGAAACGGGAGTCGACGCAGCGTAATGGTTTCGCTCTTGGGGGGGCTTTGAGAGGGGGGGAAAGAGGGTTGTAGGAAATGGGAAGTGGGACGAGTAGAGGGAAGGATGAGGAGTGGGGGCGGGAATTTGAGGAGCTCAGGAGGGATGGAATGGGGAAGTGCGGATGCTTTTATGCTGGGAAACGAGGGGAGGAGACTGGTTGGGGGAGGGGGAGAGAATGCGGGGTTACGAGTGCATGGTTCGGGGGAGGACGCACCCTGCTGAGTAAAACAGATGGAGGAAGAGATAAGGGAGGGAGGGGCCTGGAGGAGAATAATTGCAAGAGTGAGAAATAAACGCAAGTGAGAGAGCAAAGTGGGAGAAAGGGATTTGCACGGTGGTGGGAGGAGTGAGGGGGGGGGGCAGTTTTTCTAGACTGGATAGCAGAGGGGGGGAACTACAGGCTGCACGGGGGTGGGAGCAGAAAATCGTTTTCACGGTTGCTGCCGTTGAGGCGTCTGATGGCGGTGACCGAATAGTCGTGCAATCGTACCGAAATGGTGGTGGGACGACAGCATTATTAGCAGCTCCTAGTAAAGGGCTCGAAATCGATATTGGATGGGTACATAGTGGGTGGAGGCGGGAGAGGAAACCGGGACATTCTTAAGTGGAAATAGATAGGAATGACAGCAAAACGATTCTGTAATGGCTCGCGTTGTTTACTTCCCACTTCACCTATTCTGGCGTGCACTTAGTCAATGCTACGTTGCTGTGTTTTGACCATATTGATCGATAATATTTATAAAGACTTGCACTTAATGCATTAAAGTGATGTAAAATTTTACATTTATAATGTTTACCATTTGATATCGTTGCAGAAACAGTATTCATTACTTAATAAACCCATTATTTCAATACGAATTTTTCTAATAGCTTTTTTTAACTGCCTGTTTTAATTTAAGAAAATATTCTAGATTACACATCATTCAAGTGCTTACTTCATTTTAATGAATGATCATATAATATCATCTACTTAAATCAATTACATTTTTCCTAAATTAACGACAATCCATAGATGAGTGCATTAAACATTATGTAGAGAATGATGTTTATTGAAAAATAAACAAATCTGAAGACATTTCTCGCAGAGCACTTATTTTTTAACGAAAGAAAGTATCAAATTCCATTTAAAATTGATATACATCGACATATTTGAATTCCAAAGTAAACTGCATATAAATTATTGGGTTGTTTCGGTGACTACACCATTTTTAACATTTTTCTTTCTGCCCCATTGATACAAAAAGTTGCACTAAGATCTATTCACCTATGGCTCTATGAACTGGTGAAAGTACCTTCAGACATGAAGAGACGTTGTGATTTGATGTCAAATGGGCGAAAAATAATGTACATGCTTCTACTGTGCAGTTACTTCCAATTTTTTTCAACAATCACAAATTTGACCTCCGGAGGAAATCCCCACTTTGTAGTACCATTCGCCAAACTGGGTTCAAGTGAATTGCTCAAATAAACTAATATGAACATCATATTACAGTGTAATATCCAAAGCACGAAACAGGTTTTCAGATCCTCGTACTGTTGTCCACTTTTCATAAGGTGCTTTAAAAATTATATCGTTTGATGAAAGAAAGTCATGTAGACACAGCAACGAAGCAGATTTATTTCACCTAGATAAGAAATCCTTTACCCGTCGTTAAAGCAGTGTATGGGATTAAAAAAAACTACCTTGCAGTTTTAAATTTAAATATTACTTTAGCCGTGACTATTTCATACAAAATTGAGCGCGCTAGTAGAACCGCATTTTCTGACCCAAATTCTGAAATGTCTTATTTTATTTGATTTAATTATAATATTATTCTATTTTCAATGAGTTTCAATTCATTTCAAGTCATTGAAATCCTTCCGTGACTGTGTCCTTTTTCATAAAATAGACTCCAATTCAATGAGACTTAGGGTAAAAATTTAAACTTTCGTTTTTAAAATTCGATGGAGCTACCCATTTGATTGGGGATGACAATTATGACTCACAATAAAAAATTAATTGAATAAAAGCAATAGTAAGATATAAAATTTTTCCCGTAATTGTGAATCTTTAAATTAATATTTGATGAATGCTGGAGAACTAGCCAAGCTTTCGAATCATAGCATATGAGGTTCGGAGCAGTGCCAGTTTCATTTGAAATAGAACGAGGGTCGGGAGGCAAGAGAACTGCAAGGAGAGAGAGTTAATGGATCGGGGGAGTGAGCGTGGGGAGGGATGGGCAAAGTTAGAGAAGGGGGATGAGAGGGGAGTGATTTTGGCAAAGGGGCGGAGGGAGGAGAGCCGGGGGCGAATATTGGAGTTGGAAGGGGTAGGGGGCAGTTGAGCAAAGAGAGTAGGAGGCTAAGAGATAAGCCATGTTTTATGGAAACCCGTAAAGGGTGAGAGGGGAGGTGGGAAGGCTCAAAGTGGCGGTGTTGGTGATGAAAGGGGAAGCAGGGGTTTGATAAAGGGGAAGCCACTTGGCAGGAGGCATTATTGTATGGGTATGGGGGCGATATGCATAATAAAACGATGATAAACAGACAAAATGCAACGAATGAGGTATTGAGCAGCACGCAGACTCTTCAATGTAGACTAAACTCATCCTCAATCAGGAACGCGAATCAGATAACAGTAAAAAATTGTGTAAAACTAAATTTTTACAGAAAAATTTCCAAATTCAGAGTGACTGCCAGTGCATAAAAATATACTAATGCATATTGATGAGACTGGTGCGCTTGCTATATACGCTTGGTGCTGCGAGGTAAATGGAGCATTAATGCATCAGCTCACATTATAAATTTGAATTACTTGATAACATTGATTTTCGTCATGATTTTGTTATGCAATTTTAAATACCCAATAGAGTGAAGGTTACTTAAAATACATTTTAATTTCATAAATAAATAAGAATCGACAGGAAAAACAATGAAAAAACCAATGGAATAACCAAATAATGGATTGAAGCCTTCTATACCTAAGTTCGTCCAAAGCAAATGACTGACCTAATGATAATTATTGATATTAGTTAGGCGCTTCATTAAATATTTTTTTAATCAGTAAAAGTAAATGCAGTAAGGGTAAAAGGAAAAGAGCGGTGTTCTAAGGCCAAAGTACTTACATACAAAAAGTAATCGTAATGATTAGAAGTGAAGTGACTTTTTCGCAGCATCTGTTTGGAAAGGGAAATGTAGCTGTTTGGGTACTAGAGTCCATTGATAGTTCAAGCAAAGATACGAAAGGAATCTTCAATTTAGTTTCAATTGCATTAAGTATAATGAAATGATCAAGAATTGGAGAGATAAATATTTTTCGAAAGATGAATACATTTAAGTATGATTTAAGTCGATGCATAACATTAGAAAAGTTTAAATTTTATGACACTATGCATTTATCTTAGACATTTACATCTATTCCACTTCCTTCCAAATCCTTTGGAGAAGAGTTGACAAAGTGAATTAGTACCCATTAAAATTGAGAATTTTAATGGGTAATTTTGCTAAATAGTACCCATTAAAATTGAGAATGTTATATTAAAAATAAGTTATTTCAATCATTACTTGCTCGAAATTATGGAAATGAATTGAAAGCAATAAGATTCACTGTCATAACGATTAGGAAATCTGGAGTTGAAAAATTAGTAAAAATTTGGAATAATTGATAATTCTCAGAGAATTTACTTATTAGTTTCATACTGCCCATATCTGAAAGTCGCTGAGGGCCGTTAGAAACCATTCATTATTTCTCTTTTTCTCTTACGGAAGAAACCTCTAACAAGTAACCATTAGTCCGCTTTCTACGGGCGGTAAATAAAATGCAGACTGATCCAGAAGGTTCCTATTGCCAAAGATGAAATAATGCGCTCCCAAAATTAGGCCCTGCCATCACTAATTCAAGAAAATTTTTATACTACAGCTACGCGTCTCCTAGAAATCAAATAAATGTAGTTCCTGGCCACGAGACGAGATTTGATGAGTCATTACACCCTTTGCTGCAAGAATAAAATCTACAAACCTTCGATACTCGCAAGTGTTGAACAAAACTTGTCGATCCAGAGTACATCAGTGCTATGAATATGAGCATAATTCGTTCAAAAGTTTACAACTAAATATTGCATATATTAGAAAAATTAGGTAAATGCGACAATAGATATCCAGGCCCCACCATTTCGGGGCCGACCCCATATCCATTTGTTTTGTTCCCGGACCCAATCCACGACTCGGCCGTGTTTTCCGACCGCACGCCCCCGTCCCACCCCCTATATGTCCCCTCCCCCACGCCTCCCTCCCCCCGCATTGGAGAGAGAGAGAGAGAGAGAGACCAAACGGCCACCGCCACCCCTACTAGATGATGATTCGATGAAATTAATGAGGCTATAAAAGAGGTCCATAAAGGCGGCGGGGAAGAGGAAATTATTTTTTTCCTCTCATTCCCCCCCATTCCAGCTCTTTCCACCTCGTATAAAGCAGAGATAAAAATGGGAATAAGCGAGCGTTTATGGAAGGACTTGCGCGGACGGACGAGTGTGGTGTGGGAGTTGGGTTGAGCGCGGCGTGTGGAGGGGGGTGTTGCGTGGGGAGCAGTGGGAGGGAGCGAGGGAGGATTTTAGAGGGAGGGAAGAAGGGATTCACTGAGTTCGGAGAGAGACTGGGAATTGATTTGGGGGACACTGGATGGAATGAAAGAGGATAGGGGTCGAATAGAGAGAGGAGGGTAATGGGCAGAGAGCGGTCGGTGGAAGGGGATGGAGAAAGACAGGAGTATCGTGGACTTTCCAGTTTCGCCCCCACCCAAGGGGGCGAAACTGGAAAAAACTCTTTCGAGGGGACATAGGGGGGGCGGAGGACGAAAAGTGCGTTTCATTGCGTGGAAAAAAGAACGCGCGATGGATTCATCTCTGCGTGAAGCGTACTCTTTTGCGAGAGGCAATAATGAACCTGGTAAATCGGAAGTGGGGAAGAGGGGGGAGGAGGTGAGGGGAAAAGAGGATTGGAAAAAAAGCATGCAGTTTCGAACGATGGTATACAAAAAAAATTGGATGTGGAATCCATAAAAACGAACTGGAGTAAAAAAAGTAAATAATAAGCAAGACTTTTTCCGCCTAAATAAAGAGTGATCTGACTGTGGATAAAAAGTTAAATAAAACTGCAGAGAAGTTCCCCCCATGCTGCCTGAAACGACTCCTTTTAATTCATTTTTATACTGAATATTCTATGCGTTTGATTTATTCTCTGTGCTTCCCTTACTCTTCAATTTTTCCTCATGCCCGGAAGTAAAGAAAAATTAAGGCCTTCATGTATTTAACCGCACTCCTGCTAGCACGACCTCAATAACCCATCACTGGATCAAGAGAGGATAAGATATCTACAATTAAACGAAAGAAACCCACCAGTTTTACGCAGACAATTCAGTCACGAGTGCAGATCCTGTTCAAGAAGATCTTGCAATCGGGATATAACGAAATACACTTAGTTAAAAGGAAGAAGCTCGATGTATAAACTGTTCGACACAAAATGTCCGTCATGTAGGATGCCAATTAGGATCGGATATTCATTAACTTCGTTCAATTTTCCGTCTCCTACCATTCTCATAATAATAAAAACTTATTTTTCTAATGGAAACAATACCTGTGTGAAAACATACGCAAAGAAATTCCAAAAATCGTAACAGAATAGCTTTTCGGGAGAAATAACTCTTCATTTGACATTTTCCCAAAAACATTAGGCAATTGCTTGAATATTTGCACTCTCGACAATATCGGAATATGAATACGTTGTACACTGTGGCAATTACACGAAGCAGGTTATTGAAGTACTAGATGCGTAAAGCACTAAAGAGTATGTTGAAGTGAATAGAGCGTTGAAAAAAACGGAAATTAAAAACCAATAAGAAGAAGGTTCGACATTTTATGCGATAAAAGAAATTGAAGATGACCAAAAAAATATAAAGCCGTAGATATCTTGTATTTCTTTTCTCGGGAGCCAAACTTTAAAGCCTATTAAAAAAAGAGAGAAAGAGCGGGGAAATAGACTGATAAAGCCGTCAAGCGGAGTAGTGCGTTTGTCAATCATTTTTTCATTTTTAGCCCAGAAAATTTCAAATCACAATTATAATAAGCCGTGGCGAGGGAGGGGAAAAAAATGGAAGGCCATTCCGGGCGGTCGTTTTTCCTTCCTGTTTGGTATCTGGAAACCTCTAACGACCCTGGTGAAGGGAATCGGGGTAGCAAAGGGAGAAGGCTGTAATTACGAGGGAGTGTGAAGTTGATGTGGGCCGAAGGGGGGCTGGAGGCCAAGAGGCGATAGGGAGAGAGCGCACCAGAACCAGCGGGAACTTCAATGAAGTCCGCTCCGAGTCGTAAATGTTTTTTCAATTTTCTATCGCTTCGATCAACAAGCTCGCTTGATGTGCCGTCAACATTACGTCCGAAGGGTACAACTTCCAATCATTGACTCGCCCCCAACCCTTCTCGGAACATTCCACCCTCTCCCTCATATTCCCCTGCATCCTTTGCCGCGCTCCTCGTCGCCTTTCACACCGCGCCACCGTTGTCATTTTCCTACTTCCCCGCCCGATATTTCCCGCGATCTTGGCTCGACTGTTCCTTTCTTCATATCAAATGAGCATTTTAGTTTCATTTCCTTCTCATGCAATCGATTTGGCTCTAGTATTTTTTTCGGAACGTACGACTTTTTATGATTCATCATTCTTTCCCCGCAGCTTGAACTCGTGTGGATATGATGCTCCAATGTCACTGAACAGAGCATTATGATATAATTCCATTGACATGCAAAGCTGTCAATTGTATAATTCAATTTGGGAAATTAAAATTTGCATCAATTAGTCTATTTCATATCTAGTCTGACTGATCTGACAAAGTTTCCATCAATACAGGATGGTATTTGGTAAAAGTAAGTAGATTCCTGATAAACGCTAGGCTATATGTTTTAACATTTGGCTCACTGTTATATTTCACCAGTCACCAAGATCAGCGGCGTTTTCAATCTTAAGTTTATACTAAATATACTCTCTACCAAACCTGCTGGTATATCCTTAACTATTCTTTATTTTATTTTTCTAAAGAAAACTGAAAAACTGAAAAAACTCCAAAAAAAAATTAAGTAAAAAGTCGCCATCTCTGTCAATTCGACGGTGCAAGATACATCAGGATATATTTAGTCTCCGAGGAGTAGTTGGACAAAATTCGTTGGGTAAGAATTAGAACATTTTTCTTTTCATCACCCACTTAAAATTACCCTTTTCAAAACAACAGCTTTTTCTGCTGGAAAGGAAACTGAAACCAACCTCTGTTATACGTTAGTGATCAGCAAAAGGCTCCGATCACCACTCCACGAACCAATTTCCTACACAGCCAGAGGAGGGCCCGCTGCAGAGATATTGCCTGTGGCTGCGGTCGAAGGGGACCGGGCTGACTCCTGATCCACAATGACGTTTGCTTTTGTAGAAAATCAATGAAAAACTACACTTTGATAATACCCTCGTCCCTAACCTTTTTTCATACCTCCTTTAATGATGCCAATCTTACTTCATGGTTCATACTCTTCGTCTATTTCTTCTCCACAAACATTTTGCGGTGGCAGTAAATTTTTACCGCTGAATTTTTAATATAAACTCTCAATTTTTTATTGCTCAATGGGTATGAGAAATACTTATGAAACTTAAGTGTCTCTAACTTGAAAGGCTAACGTGATTTTTAGTTACAATTTGAAAAATGTTTTTTATACCAAGGAAATTTTCCATATTGGTACCTTTGCAATAGCGAGAAATTGATTGCATTCTGATTTATTCGCAATATTCCATGCGAAGACTTTTTCCCTCACTTTATTTCCCTCGAATTCCGTTAATTTTTGTTCCTCATCCACTTTTATCTTGAACCAAATATAGACACTTCCCGGCACAACGAGGTACAAGGTGTTCGATACTTTACAATTATTCATCAAAAAGTCAATTGATGGAAAACAAAATTTTATTTGCAAAATTAAAAATAAATGTTTGGACCAAGGATTTTAAATGTACATACAAAGTAAAATTTATCATTTTGCCCGAGTAGTCAAGTCGGTTTTTGATAATAATTATGGATAGTATATTTCTCCGTCACAGAATATATTACTAAATAAGTGAAACGGAAATTTCAGGACGATTGAACTTCATAACTGTGGAGCTCGTACATTATATTTCCGGCTTGTTCTGCCATCATGGCAAGGAGATAGAGCCACGAGGCGATGAACATATTCGATCAAACTGAATAACAATTTACATAAAATTTTGGAATCTGACGCACCGTACAAGAGGAGGTCACCAATAGCTTGCACTTGGCTGAAGAATGTAAAAAACCGATGAGTCCTCGAACAAAAGAGAGATTCTGGAATTATAATTGGGAACTGTTAGTATTAAGATTTCAATTACGGTGAAATGTATAGAACAGATATGACCGGTAGTGAAATTCTTTCAACTGAGTTCTGTCGACTGCTGCACCGAAAGAGATTCTGGAACCAAATAAAAAAACTCTTATCTAGCACTAACAAATCAAACCGAGGATTAGTTTTTTATCTTCCTAGTAGATACAGAGCGGCTCGAAAAATGTAAAAGGGGTAAAGAGTAACGGGTTTGGGGACGAAGACGGAATCAACTGGGCGGAACCGAAGTTACGCACGCTGGAAGGGTACGAGGGGGAGGGGGGAGTTGGAATAGAGAGGGGTGGGGGAAAAGGATCCCGGAGAGTGTGGAGGGGGGTGGAGGGTGGGTGTTTGGATGGAAGGGGGTGAGGAATAGAAGGGACCTCGGTTGAATGGAGATGGTGACCCTGGCATCCGAACAGATAGCGGCAGCGACACATTTGAAAAAGCTATGGATTGATAACCGACGCCTCCTCGCGCCATATTTCTCGGCTCGAGTCCACAGACAGTCGACTTACGAGGATGGAGGTCGCTTGGGGTCGTAGGGAGCCATGTTGGGTCATCTGTGCGGAGGGGGGAGGGGGGCGGCGGATCGGGGGAGATAGCTGGTGAGGATGCGGGCACCAGGAAGGAAAGGAATGGGTTCGAGGCCAGCGCGGTGATGTGAAACTAGAATCACATGCAATGCACTAACTTCGACCGAGTTAGCTAATTTCTGAGACACTGAAAACTGCAGCGAATATTTACGGAGCTTATAGATTGGCTTCTCTCGATATTTTAGATTTATCAGTGTCGAGTCCACCACTTGTACAAAAAGAGAAGTATCAGGCGTAATGAGGTGGAGTATCAGCATAATGAGGAACAGAAATGGCAATATTCCACTTAGAATTAATTTAATGCAACCACATTTGCGATGTGCTATATCATCATCAGGTTGAGCTAATGTTGGTGTAGTACATTGAAACCATGATCGCATTAAATAAATTATATCTAAATGGAAAACTGCCATTTCTGTTCTTCATAATTCATCACTTGTGCGGAAGAAAAATAATAAACAATTTCAGAAGAAACAATAAGATTCAAACTACGCTGCACTAACTGGGTTGATACCTAGCCATCAAAGAGGAAGAAGCGGAAGATCATCTTGAAAAAAAACAAGGAAAACATTGCAACAATTTTTCTAAATCATCTGTTACTGAACTTTTGCATCATTGTACCATCTCAAGTGTAGATTCTGCAATTCTTAACCTAAGAATTATTGAATGAGCGATATTTTTATCGTTGATACTCCTACTGGCTAATTGATTAGAAATATATCACAAATATTCCATAAATGGAGCAGCGTGTAAAAGCCAATGTTGAAAACAAGTAAAACTGGATCCTTAATACTATGGAATTAATATAGCTGATACTGTACGTCAAACCAATGCTGTTCAGAGAGAAATACGAGATATACCTCTATATACCTCAAACTGCCTTGACAAATAAGATCAATTAACACTGTACCACCGTTGTGAGCAGCTGTCATTCCCGTATCAATAGATAAGCGTGTGTGCACTATGAGTGCCTCAGTTTCTGGCTGTTTCCCCATGATGTTTCGACTTTCAATTTAAGAACTGCCGCTCAGATGGGAAGGTCAGCTTTTTTTCTCGCAAGAGCTGTGAGTGGACTGGAGAATAAAATGTAGTAAAACTACAGGAAACGCTTCGATGTATTAGGTAAAGTTCATTCATGCCATAAATGAACTCAAGCATGTGCTCCGGCAATTTCCGCAGATCAAACACTTCACTCCATACTCATGCTAATAAGCTTTCGCTATAAATATACTCATTCAGCTCATTTATTTACTTTGATTCGATATTTGAGCGATAATGGCGGTCCTTCTCATCAACGAGTCAAATATCTCTTATTTAAATAAAATCAAACCAGTTTACAAAATTAAAGTACCTCAATATTATAGATAGTTCAGTTTATTTTAAAGGAAGTTTCATTGCCTTATGTTTAAAGTAGGTTGGAGCAACAGGTCGTGCTAAACGCCGAATTTCACCAAAAAAATGTATGCAAAAGTATGAAAACCGAGTAAACATAGGTAATTACTAACTTGAACAAGTTCCAGTGTAAGAGGGTGAGAAATATGTAAACAGAGCATCACTGTGATGAAACTTTTAACAAGGGTTGGATTTTACTCACGAAAAACAACACGGAACCATCTACTAAAGTCTCGGTTTCGCACCCATGGCGTGAAAATGGACTAAGAACGTAGTCGAGCAGAAAGAAGTAACTTACAATAAAGAAGATTTTGAAACCTACATTTAAGAATGAAATAAATGGTGAAACAACGAGTCGAGCATGCTGAGGAACGGAAAAACATCAGAGTTACAATGAACACGAATGTACATATAACGCAAAAGAAAAAAATTCTTGGATTCACTTGAGAAGAAAACGATTTCTGCAGAACAAATGATGGTACAAAGAAAACCTCATGAGGAGACGGATCAAGTTCGTGATGATGTCACGTAGCTGGAATTAAAATGGGAGTGGCCGTAATTTTATCAGAAATAAAAAGATAAAAGTAAGTTTTCTATTGAAAATTAGTCGCGCGTAAAGAACACAAGAGAAGAAATTTAGTTTGGAATTAACGTGGTGCTATATTAGATATTATTCCAACAATGAAAAATATAATGCCACAGAGTAAATACTTCGTAAGATCGTATGGGAAGATTATAAGCTGTAGGAAAAGGTGCTAGGGTGAGTGGGGCAGTGAATACTTAGCTGAAACATAATGTTGAACTTACCGGCACTACCAAAAGCCTCCTCAGAAAAAATAAAAAGCCTCTTGGAGACAGAAATGTAAACTACTATGGAATGTGTACGAAGCGAAGGCTCCCACACGTTGTTAGGAGCAACTCAAGCAAATTAAAAGAAAATGACTGCTCACTTGAACAGTGAGAGGTACTCCAGTAGTTTTCATTTTGAAAGATAGAATACTTGCATGAAAATTAACAGCAAGAATATATAAAACAGAACAGCATCCAACCAGTTTTGAGAATGATAAATGATGATAACAAGACCTTCCTTGGCGTTACGTGAACTTCATTTTCTCACCAACGATCTCAAGTTTTTTTCCAAATACGGGTGGCTTTCATTAGCGACGGGCAAACAGTTTGAAGGGATGATTCGCACCATTTGAATGGTGCCACCCACTGCATTCCCACCAAAGTCCCACAGAAGGATGTGACATCATGGCTAGGAAGGATTCTAAAACCTAATTTTAGCTGCATTCATCTTGGAGGCTAACGTTATTAATGCACTCCTTCGAAGTGCGCACATCGAAAACATTATTATGTGGAGTTAGAAACACTAGAGGAATAATAATGAGCAGATAGAACTGGCATACAAGACCGGAATGATGTTAATTTTTTCATTCCGGAAATGGTGGTCAACGCTTTTGTGAATGTTCTCGACTATATGGTTTAAAAAAGTAATAAATTTGCTATAAATTATAAATGAACTCAAGCATGTGCTCCGGCAATTTCCGCAGATCAAACACTTCACTCCATACTCATGCTAATAAGCTTTCGCTATTTTTATATTTCGCGAAAAGTTAGCGTCTAATCATACGCTTATTGAAAAAAATTAAGCGTTATTGCGAGTGCGTGGAATATTTTGTACGACAGGAAAAAACAGCGACTTATCAAAGGAATTTCACGTCTAAAAAAATTGGGTGGCCATAGTTTGGTGACCTACAAGAGGGGATCAATTGACTAGTAAATTAAAAATAAAGATAAATCAAAATTGTTAATAAAGCGTTTGATTGTTTCTTCTAACAATTTGGATTACTCTTTAATTTTAATAATTATGACATGTAATGGAATTGCGGATCATTTGTTTGTTAATTTTTTCACCTTAGCAACTGCCGGGACTTTTAAACTCGCGCAAAAGATGAAGGGACTTGATAACTTTCAGGTAAAGGCTTATTAACTGTCAATTGTGGCGGAAAAAAGGCCAATTCTAATAAAAATTAAATTCGCAATTAGGGAAACAGAAGATCGTAAGCGATGGAAGAAGAAAGAGAGATATCATGCATAGGATAGCCCGAATAAATAAGGCATTATCCAAGAAGAGGAGACTGCTAACAACCAATAACACAACCCTGTTACGATGGAATTTTAAAAAATCTATGATTGGGGCATGCTAATAAACGATAGCGAAGCATGGGCAATAACAGCTGCAAAACAAAAGAGATTGTTTTACACTTTCTCAACTTCAGTCTCAGTTATTCTCAGAAGAGAGGCTGTTGAATTGGTTTGATTCTCTTTAGTAAAGTCTATTCTGTTTTTTGTTAATAGGTCCCTGAAATGTTCTTTCCACTGCTGTTTAGATATTGATGATATTAGATGCTTATTTTTACTTTTACGCATGATTTTTATTAGATTCCATCTATTCCAGCTTTCTGTACTTTGTCGTTCCCCCGGATAAGAGTTGATTTTACTGCAGTTCTTTTCCCAAGATTCGTTTTTCTTTTAAGTAATCTTCTTCCTCACTCTAGCTATGTTTAATTGTATATTATTGATATTTGTATCACAGTTCGTAATCAAAATAAATACCAATGTATATGCCTCGAAAGAATAGTGTTCATTTGGAATCGGGTAAGGGTGGTAGATAGAGAAATGGCATGCCATTCAGAAGGGCAGGGTTCAAATCACGGTAAAATCTTGAAGTACGTGGAAGAGAATAATTAAGAAGGAAGACAGCGGTTGACAGTAAGGCGAGCTGCTGCATACAAATCTTAGGATTGATGGTTTATAATGACGGCGACGGAGACCCTAAAACATGACGGAAGGCTGATGGTCGCCCATCTCAGGAAAATAAAGGCAAACTTATTATTAAAAATTAGTTTATACGGCCTACACTTATATGAAATATGTAAAAATTTTAAATTTTAATTGAAGCAGTACGGTATTCAAAATTTAATAATGTAAAAGCAAAGCCAACTCAAATCATTTATGGCGACGTGCCTTTTTTCTGAACAGGGGAAAAATACGACCTTCTAGTTATCACTAATAAATTTTCGCATTAAATATTACCACATGATATCATCAAAATTTTAATTTTGCCCCTAATCCTTGACTACAAAAACAGTATAAAACCATATTCCTTCTCAAGAGTGACTCATACGGATTGATTCGACAAGGAAAGCCAGGAGTAGGCAAATGGAACACCGGACAATCCAAACGATGTCACTGCTATTGTTATAGCTCAATGAAATTTGGATTTAAACATGAACTCCGATGTGAAGCTACCACATCATCTATGCCCGAACCCGTAATTTTTAAGTTGCCCGTTAAGTGCCTCACCAGTCTGGCCACACCGTTTTCTGAAGGGAACACCAACCTATGATCTAGTTAAGCCCAAGTATTTGTATTTATCATCTGAATTTTAAATTGAATATCCTTTCGTGTAAAACATATTCAATTAAATTTAAGTTGAAATAAACGAGGATATACTCATGGCATAAAAGGGAAATAATTATAATATGATGTTTAGTTGGATGTTGAGGACTTCTCGGACACATCTGGAGACACAACAGCCCATAGAAGATAGTATTACAAAGGATTGCGAAGAATTACAGCGGGAGACCAATAATTAGGTAAATCAGACAACCATGGAGCATGTAGAAGTGAATTCAGGAAGAGCTCGACAATTCCAATCACTGACAATGGCAAATACTGACGCCATATATCCACACAAAATCCCTACTATATCGTTATAAACTCGTCGATTAGCCGACGTCACTCCCTCCACATCGCCGAGGATTCTCACTTCCGAATTCCTCTGGCATAAGGTCCTCGAGTCGAGACATCGACGTAAATTAATTATCCGACCGCATCGCAAACCTAGTTTCGACTCCGATCAAGCGCGGAAAGCGTGATCTCGAAATCACGGCGCGGGGCGATCGAGACGATGCTGATCCTCTCATTTCGACCCAAACAAGCGGAGGGGGAGTGTAGAGGGGGACTGTGGAAAGGGGAAGGGAAGGGGGAAGGGGTGCGAGTCAACTCCCTAGTTACGATCTCACTCTCCTCCAAGAAGAGGAGTGAAGTGGGGTGGGGGGATGTTATCGCGCGCCAGACGATTCTCCACCCTCCTCCCATGCGAGAGACGGAGGCCGGCAGAGAATCGTGTGGAGAGAGTCTCTTGCTTACTTAGATGAAGTGGTCTCCTTCCGAACGCGAGAGAGGCCCACGAGCACTCGAGTCGATTGGCGCATGCGCCAAGGCGGTGTACAGGAGCCTCGCCTCGCCTTGCCGTCGTGTCGGAAGGAGTGGAAACAGACTCAACCCTACGCCGGGGCGAACCAATTTACCTGCTCGCGTAACCGAGAGCATACTGAGCCCTTCATAGCAGCTTAAGTCTGTTTCACGATACTTGATACAACGCAAGTTCGAGGATACTCGCTAATATGAGAGGTTTTATAAGTCGCGTGATAGAGAACCAGCTTACTGGCTGAAGAACACAATCGTGTATTATAAATATCATATGTCTGATGTAGAGGTACAGTGGAGTGCAGTAATACACGCAGTGGAATGAAGTAGGAGTATACAGCTGTTGTCTCGTAGAATGATGGTCAGAATCCGCTTGTTAATAGGAATATTAATCGTTGTGGAATAAAAGCTGGAAAGTAAAATACAATTCAAAATCTACAGGTATCGTTAAAATAAAAATACACCTGGTTGTGTCTCTTGAGCACGCCTGACGGGGTCGTTTAATTTAAACGATCACTAATTCCTTTATCTATGGGCCAAGATAATTACTTGTAAAATTAAACGAGCAGTGAATTAAGAGGATTGTAGGACTTACAGACACACTGGAGTCAGGAAGAGTGAGATATGATGCCTTTAGAACGATCTGGATTCAGGATTGTGCATTAGCCGCATTTACATCTCAGCGTCTTATGTTGTTACGCGTACGTATTCGCACTTATGATTCTGATCTAAGCGTGGGCGACGCGCTCGTTGACTGCATGTTAGTATTACCAGTCGATAAAGTATTAAAATTTGAGGAATTAGACGGGTGTCTGCACTTGTATTTTCGACAGATTATTTATGGTACGTATATAATCAACACTGTCATCCGTCGCCACATTTCTTAGTTCCTTGTAATCAAACCTTCAGTTTTATCATTGCCCTTCATTCGAATAGCACGCTCAGCAACCGTGCTGTAAGGTCCGTGTCTTTCATGAGTAGAAATTTAAAATTTTACCAGGGATGTTCCTTAATAGAACAAACTGTTCCTGAGAATAACATTTCCACCAATATTATTCTCTGTTTTCATCAGCAAAACTTAGATTCACTCTTAATTTTTTCGAAATATCAATAATACCCGGATTTTTTTACTATATTTACCAAAAATGTACGATCGCTACATTTGAAATAGTTGATTTTGAATTGTGAGAATAAAAATTTAATATTGATATAACTCACACATAGCAAAATTAGCCTGAGTGTTGCCAGGAGAGGCGTTCCAATTCTAGGAACCTGATTGGCTAACTGGCCAAGTTCCTACGTCTCATTCGCGCAAAACGCATGCATGTAGATCCGTCTTTTACTCCCCTGTTAATACCCCCTCCTCCTTCCGACTTCTTCGGACGCCCCCGCAACACTTCCCTATTCCCCACCCTCCTTCTCCCCGTTGGCCCCCTAGAGCAGACTCGTTGGCTTCGCTCCCCACTAAGAAATAGGCTAATTGTAACACGAAAGAGGCTTTCTTAACTTGACGTTAATTGACGTTTTTAAGAGAGCTCGATTTATTGTCCCCGGAGCAACAATATATATCCCATACTCCATTATCCCTCTTTCTCTTCCCCCCCCCCTCCCAACTCCCCCTAGGGCCTCATTCGACGCGGGCTCCCCACCCTCCCGACCCCACCTGAACTCAACCCCGAGACCGGAGTGCAAACGAGGTGAAGATTAAGAGACTGACTGCGCCGTAGTGGTGAAAGGGCCCGTGGCAGGAGAGGTGGATGAGGCTGCCGGATTGGAGGGGAGGGGAAACGTGGCAAGGGTGCAGGGGAAGGAGGGGTAGTGATTAAGTTGCCGGCCAACGAGAAGCGAACAATAGGTTCTAACAGAGCCCATTAAGACTATAGGAGTCTCCACTTATTAAAAGAGCATGAGATATGATTAAAATTAAGCATTATAAAAGCTTAATCGATGGCATGATAATGCAATCTTCCATAAGTAATTTCTGCCGAGTAAAATATATTCCCAGTTATGATGAGAGCATCGACGGGGGGTTTCAATTCGCTGATTGATATATAAAATTTAACGGACAGCTGTATATACATCTTAAAAAACGACCCACGGGCGTACACAAGAATTTACAATCCTGTTGAGTTCGTTTCTCGTTGGCCGCGAGATAATAATACCACGAGATTATTGAAGATAAAAGTTAACAAATAAGCCAAATGAATCATTCCAACAATAAGTATTTTTTTTTTATTTTTTTTATTTTATTTATCTTTACTACCCCGAATACAGCACACTGGGCCAGTTTTACGTCGAGTGAATAACAGTATCAACGTACGAGACACAAACACCCATGTCCTGGGCAGAAAATATTTTACCCAGGCGGGACTCGAACCCGCGACCCTCGGGTTGGCAGGCGAGGACTTTACCCCGCCGCCACCGGGGCAGACAATTTTGGTTGATAGGGATTATGTTACTGTAGCTTCAAACGAAATCCTCAAGTCGAACAATTTACTTATAGAGGAAAACATAACGATTAGATTAGGGGGCTCAATTTTTTTCTAAAGAACATAGCACACGCTTATGATACTAATTACTGACTTTAAGTTGAAGTTTTATTATTATATCATAGAAACTGGATGCTGACCAAAAGCGAAAATTTCGCCCTAGCTAATTAAACCAAGAAAATTACAAGATCAGATTGCTATTCTTACTCCATCTCGTTCAAATACATACTATAGGCATTTTCCTCTACGAAAACAATTCTACATACCAGATGGAGGCTCGTTGCAATCAAAGTGACTGCACTAAGGCCACCTTGTTTTGACTGCCGATGAAACAAAAGTCTTTTCTCGCTAGCCAAAGGATGGAGCCCATGCGTCATTAAGACAAGTTTTCTTTACTCTTTAACCACTTGTACGATATGGACGATAGATATTTTTATTATCCAAAAAATTTACTTCTAGAGAGAATCATGATAAAAATTCATTCTATGAGCACTATAAATAATTATCTTTTAGTCCTGGCGGCCTAGTTCACTCTTCAACTCTTTCATGGTAGGGAGTTTAAAATATTACAATCATTATACTTCAAGCAAAACGGAAAAAAGTGCTTTTGAATGAGCATTATGCAGGCAGAGCATAAAAGCCAAACTATGATAAAATGGAGGATTTACTAAATGTGTGATATATTAACCTACAACACAGTTCTTACAATTTCTTAAGGCACTATTTCTATACAATAAAGGCTTTCCGAGCGTCATACATGCACCGGATAATGTTGAGCACTTCTCATCATTTATTTTGCTTGTTAAAAAGATATGGCTAATGGACTAGGTAATTCATTACGCCATATGAAATATGACCTGAATGTTCGTCGTGATAAAGTCAGTAACTAAGTCCAAAGGACAACGTATTTGCGCTAAGCTTAATGAATAATTTCATAAAAGGACACTAAAGAAAGGGCATTTCTTCATTATAAAAACTTCATTTTGAAGCATGAAAACGTTGTGAGCAATTAAACGCCTGTAAGGCCATTTTTTCATTTCTTTCCCTTGCCAAGCTTTTCAACCGAGCAGCAATTAGGATTAGAGTCTACTGTTCAGTGAGTGTAGTCCTTCAATGGAAATCATTATGATACCTCCGCAGCTACACCAGCATCGACTGCCATGTTAGTTGGTTTTTATTTTCAGGAAAGCTGAGAACGAATGCGCTGGAATCACCTGAGGGCGCATGAAATGTGAGGCAGCACGGATATGAAAGGACAAATACCAACAAGTAGGAAAGAGAGAATGCGAAAAGTGCAAGGCGATTAATGTATCGGGCTTAAGTAGTAAGAGAAGTGTAATCTCGCCATCTAACGATTGGAAAACACATCGCCGAAACAATTGAACGATAAATTGCTTTTCAGAGGCTGCCGAGAAAGGCGAAAGGGAACACTTGGCAAAAGCAGTCGTTAGCAGCACTTGAAAAGACCCCTGGGCTGAGATATTTCAACATCACTGGATTTAGAAATTCTACTTGAAACACCAAACGAGATTTAAGAGGTATTTGATACCTGTGTATCTACTACCGAGGATCAGTCGACTCAAGAAACCTAGGAATCAATTTCTTAATGGCAATAAGAAAAACAATTTCAAATAAATTGAAAAAATACAATGAACAGCAGGACTATAACAAGGCTTACAAAGCGTAAAAGAGAAAAAATTGAAGACTACGTATGAGAACAAGGAAGAATCGTATACCTGCGTAACCAGAGCGGGGAACTATCATAAACGAGTTATGTATAACTATTTTTCCCCAATCGGCAAATGGAGGACACCACAAATTTAGTGATGATACTTTCTTTCTCTCATATTTATGCACGTTTGAGTGACTCCCGCCTGATTTATATATTTGCTAACCAAGAGCAACAACTACTTGATCAATGGTTATTCCAATTTTACAGACACTGGAGAGTGCTCATGCGCTCTCCAGTGTCTGTAAAATGTTTTCGTAGTTTCGTAAAAAGTATTCCTAGTTTCTCTGAGACGTTTAAAAGTATGAACCAAGGGATTAGAACTTCAATTTGATAAACAGGAGTAAAAGTGTATAAGTAAATATAGTTTAACATTAGGCACAAAATTTAAGAGGTATATGGACGAATGAGCCGATGATGGCTTTAAAAATTAATTCATTAATTTTAGCATAAGAGATGCAGTATATCCAAAAGACGTTTTTCCTATGTAAAAGCATAAAAGACGTATAAAGTCATATGACACAACTTAAAATGCAATTAGTGTAAATTAATATCATTACCGAGAATTAAAGCAAGGGATAGCACTCACCTTTCTGAGAGATCTCATATATCTGTTGACGAAAAGGACATTACCCCTAGGGCGGTATTCATAGACAGGATAAATAATCAATGATTGCTGAATCAACGATTATTCGTCAATCATTGATTATTTGATTTATGTATTCATAGACAGAAAACAATCTTCAATTCATGAATCTCTAATTATTTGGGATAATCTGTAATTGGTGAATTACAGATTGGATGTATGTTTATTTTTGAGTGGTATGAGAAATTGAAGAGGCAAAACATTTTGTGGGTGTCGTTAAATTTTTATTCAAGTTGAGTATATAGTTTTATTGATTGCATATTGAAAAAGAAAATGAAAAATGGATTGACAATGTTTTTTGATAAAAATGAATTAGCCGTGCCTACATTAGAATTTTTTCTTATGATTATTCGACGTTAATGAAGGCGTTGCTAGGGAAAATCAACAAACAGTAATCTCGTATTCCGGCAAGTGTTGATGATGTAGCGTGTGCTGTTTAACGTCAGGAATTGTCCGACCATAAGAGTGGTCTCCTCTTTTTTCTATTCTCACAAAGAGACACCCGAGGCACCTATTCGTCGCCTGATCATCATAAGAAACAGGCGGTCTGATGGTGTCAACTATTTGGACGGCCAAAAGATTAGTTATATGTTTCGCAGTTTTGGACACCGTTGGCTGCGAAACAGAACTAGCAATCCCTAAATATGTACGTAAAACACCAAAGAAGACGAAGAGTAGCAGTAGCAGTATTTATAACTGATCATTACCGATACAGAAAATTTGAAATATGTAATTAGTAGCAATTGATGATGGCTTACGAGTAAAACATTCATGGCATTCAGCATGGAGATTTTGTAAAATACTGCGTGATTAAAAACCGCTGTGATATATTTTTTTTAAATTTGTAATATGATTTCAAAAATTCAATATTGATGCCTAAGCGTAAAATATTAAAGCAATGAGTCACAGTAGCACAAGAGGAACTGTCAGTCCCCGCGGAAAGTGTCGATATATGAACATTAGTTCTACGAAGACTACACTCGATCACTACGGGTTTTGAGAATCGGTACCCTCTATTAAACTCTTCGTCTGTCAACACTCATGTCTATTGTTACAGCAAGGTAGATAACGAATTTTAAACAGAGATTGACGTATATCATAAGCGGTCCATCACCAGACCCCAGTGAGGCCATTGACATTAAAGATTCACCCTGGAGTACGAATTTTGATTAAGAAAGTATCACGAGAGGAAAGTATCACGAGAAAAAAGGCGAGGTGTAGTCCTATGATATGACATGTAACTCGGAGGAAAAATTTCTCTCTAGTTCTGAATGAAATGAAATAGAGATGGAGAAAAAATGTCCGCCGGGGGTCTCGAACCGCCTGACCTTCACGTACGAATCCACGGCACTAACCACTACACCAAACAAGCCAATGATAAAATAGTGCGATAATAAAACTTGGCATAGTGTCATAGGCAAAGTGGCTTTGAGGGTGATTGAGACGGGTGATGTGGGGCTCCGGAGCAAGCTGGCGAGAATAAATTTTCCCAGCTTTTTTATACTAAGGGCGGATATTTCTGATTATAGACTGATTAATTACAGTACAACTAGGATACGTTTGACGAAGTCCAAGGCGAACTAGCCTTTGACCTCGTGCACGACAGAGTAAATACGGCATTCAGATCGGCGAGTCAGGGTACGTAGTCTCCCCATGTGAGTAATTTGGATTTGTTGGATACCTAATGTGTGTTTTTCGCAGCCTTTAGTGATACGCTGGTACATCGTCATCGGCAATCACATAGACCAATATATCCGAACGAATTTCCATTGCACGGAAATCCTAATCAATTCAAGGTAATCAATAATCCTAATCAATTCAAGACGTTCATACAGAGTATTCTATGCCTTTAGCACCGTATAAAATTGTACAGTTGGAACGTAAAGACACGAATATGTCGTAAACAATCACAGAACTACCGACGTCCAACAAAGAAAAACTCTAATTAATTACGGTCGAGAGCTTAATTCACGAATCAATGATTATTTGGCCAAATAATTACAGTTTGCTTGACTATGAATACTAGAACTATAAACAATGATTATTTGACGACTATGAATACATAATAATCAGAGATTGATGAATCTCTGATTCAAGAATCATCGATTGACGAATCACTGATTCTTTGACGACTATGAATAAGAAACAGTAATTTATTAGAGATATAATCACAGATTGAAACGAATCTGTAATTATTGAGGACTATGAATACCGGCCTAGAAGTGCTTTCGATTGCATAGAAGAAAATGTTCACGACCAGAGTGTTACATGTTGAAGTTATTCACGATTATAGTGGATACGTTTACTGGTGGATTTGAAAATGAATACATGAATTCATAGTACGTTTCCACCGTTTGATATAGAATTGTCTTCCATAAGAATGTTATCCCATCAAAATTTAACAAATACCCAAACCCCTTGAGTCTATAAACTCGTATGTATTCATTTAAATTTAGATGTTCAAAATGGTTTCCCTTCAAAATATCATATAATCTGTGCTTTAAGCACCAGGGTATTTTTCATCCACTCCATGAATGTCATTTGAGAGATTATTCACCAATACATATATATTACCCAGCCAAGATATCCGATAGAGTGGTACTTGAAAAATATACGAATTTGAGAGAAATACTTTTAATCCAAACTTTTCAGCCGTCGCGGTCCGCAGATGGTTAGCCCTCCCTGCTATGTATTTAAGATGATAGTTTGGGAGTGTTAACTTTCGTGTTTTTTACGCAACATGAAGGGTTTAACTTTTATTTTTACATTAAACTCCATTAACCAAAATGAGACCCTAACAGCGCCCACCAATCCGTGCCCAACCGCTACGTTTATTGTTGAAGGTTAGCAAGAGTAGTAAACTTGGAAAAAATAAATGCTATCTGCAGTGCGTAACGTCCAAATCTTTGATGATAATTACATTTTCATTAGGAAAATCGAAGTTCTTGGTTAAATTAATTAAAGCGAGTTGGAACATGGACTTTAAAAGAAGCCGACTGAATCCAAGTGCATTCAAAGGAATCACCAAGAGCCAGCGTCATGGTGGTGTTCAAGAAACCTGAATGAAAATTCGTGGTTGTAGGGATCGATGATATTATAATGGAAGCAATACTTAACAGATTGCTACTAAGCCTGTTGATAACAAATTATTCATATCGCTTATAATGTTTGAAGACATAAAAATGCAAATATTTAGGTGCGCTCATCACGTTAATATTAATATTTACTACGGGTGCATGCTGATATCGTATGGAGATGGCATTTTCAGTTAAAAATTGAAACATGGTATCAATTTGCATTTGTTGGCCCTCGATCGTCGGTACCCAAAGGCTTACCATCAAACATCTTTTAGATGTTTGATGGTAAGCCTTTGGGTACTCCTCCTTGACAGATAAGCACTCTCAAGATAAATCATGAAGAACACCAACTTAATATATTTCCGTCAAAAACTTGCCAGAAAAACAGAGTCAGTGAGGGTAAATGGCTGATTGAGCTGGCATAGTTATTTTTATTTACTTTCCACAATCCAAAAATCAGCTCGTAAAGACTTATACGATGGGTATGTCAACGGCAAAAAATTTAATTACCTAAAAAATCTTGTCCTCAGTGATAAAACATACAGCAAGGTGAGAATTTATCCAGCAAGTCCTGGAATAGCAGTATTACTTAAGCAATCTAAGGTAATATTTAATCCCGCCACCACTGGGGCTGACGTGCCGTAATATTATATGGTTGCTCTTAAATTGGATGAATTGATGAATGAATAGCTAAATACAGATGCATTTTCACGCTTCCTGGGTGTCTCTGAGTCAAAAACTGCATTGAGGCTCATTACAAACCAGCTAGAGAATTTCTGGGGGACATAATTTTTGATCAAATTATATGGTACACTATTCGTCGCTACACTCTTTTCAGAAATAGATGTCTGTTACTTCCAGACCATAAATAGATAGTCAAATAAGTTATGTTTTAGATCAAGGAGATGTCAATGGTGAATATATTTCCGATTGTTTATCAAGAAATTGGCTGACCTTAAACATTTCCAACCATCAATTATTTCTGCTCGGGATTAAAACGTGACTGATAAAACTCAATACAATTTTTTGATTCCAGCCCATTAATAAGGGAAATGGGTTCAAACACACGTATGTAGGTGTAATTCCATTTCGACTATCAATTGGCTGTTTTGAAAAATTTCGTACTCGCCATTCCGAACCAAAGAAGCATACCTAATATTATTGTAGGAAGAAAAAGGTCAAACATTCCATTTAGCAAAAAGTAATTACATGTGTTATCAGTTTCGAAGTAAAAAAAGGAAGGTTAAGGATATTCCATCTCATTTCATTCAATCATTTTTTCCAAGATAAAGCTATGAATGACAGTTTTTTGATCGTTCATTTGTTTTTAAACCAATAAAGTCAATAAAAATGAGTAATTATGGAAGAAAATCAATAAGCATACACAACTATGCATTACAATAGTAAAATGGGACTGATTTTGTGCGAAATTGCACTGAGAAAAAATCATCCGCCTTGACCGGGAGTGGGACTGATTTTGACTATTAGCGTATTTAACTAATTTAACAAGCAAGTGGGAGAAAATGAGATTTCAACCAATTGATCAACAGTCTCAGACGCAACCAAACACTCAAAATATTCCCACGTCGGTTATTCATAGCTGTCTGATAACATAACGCAGTCACTTATTTTTATTCGAAAAAAATATCCACATTTCATATTTTTTAAGCCGCATTAGATGACATTTAGGAACCCATATCAGTACTAGAAAATATATGAGGTCATTGAATATTAACGACTGTTTACTCTCCAAGATCCTTTCAATGTATAGGTAGTTTTTTTCACTGTAAGAATTACAGAAGTTCGTAATATTCCTAACCCTGGAAGCATTTTACGATCATCAAGTGCACCACTCGTGCATCACTAAATATCGCTGTCGATCCTCTACAAATGCCATCGGTTTGGACATAAAAACTGCTTCCAACCATTAAGCATTGATCGTCCAGCAAAACTTGTGCAAGCCATTACAGCCCACGCGTACCACATTTAGGAGGATGAAGACAGGGAGAGAGAAAGAGAGAGAGAGAATCAGAATTCATCCCATGTTTTGGTTCAGACGGAAAGGTTTATTCTCCCCGAATCGCTTCCACTTAACGCAGCATTTTTGGAGACCATCCAGCGGCTTCTTTAAAAAGAACCTCAGAGGAGGAAATGAAATGGTTTTGACTTCCATTCTCTCTCACTCTTCCGTTTCTCTGGCAATTACACCGCTCTCTCTGTTATCCCTTTCGTTCCCTCCCTCTAACTCCACTACACAATCCAATTCCTTCCCCCTTAAGTCACCGTCGGTTGAAAACAAGGAGAGGTTCCTTGCAAGACTTTAAGTAAACAGTGGAAGGCGTCGGGGCCATGTAGCGGGGAAAGACGAGGGGTGCCCAGCATCCAAAGGTCGCTCTGGACCGTGTCGTCTCGGGAGATGTGTCTCCTCCTCGCCGGCGCCCCCCTTGGCGAGAGACAGAATCTTCATTCGGCAGTGCGTTTTATCTTCACGGCGGCCCACGGGAGGGCGCTGCGTGCGCGGTGGGCCACTTCGGCTGCCTCCGATCGCCGTTCCCTCTGTGAGGCACGGGGCCGGGAGGCGAGCGGTGGGGACCCCCCTCGGACGCGTGTTTGCGGATGGCCACGCCTCCGCTGGGTGGGACCAAGGATTTACGACACGGACAAACGTCCCTCTACGTCATGAGTCGTGTGCCCACGCCATTGGCGGATAAGACCTTTCCTCTATCCCTCCCTCCCCTTCCTGCTCACCATTCCCCCACCCTCCATATCCTTTTTCCTCCCCTTCGCCAGCCTCTTTCCCCCCTCCGTCGAGCCTCTTTCAAGTTTCTCCCTTCCTCCCGTCATGGGAGAAAAGAGGGGAGGTGAGGTAGGGAGGGGAGGTGTGACGTTGCCCCTCCTACAGGGGTCTCCGTGAAACAGAGACGAAGAGGTCAGTCTTGTCCCGGCGATACGAGGGCACCGGACGAAAACGTGTGAGCTTCGTCCTGAGACCAACAGCGGCATCACATTTTTTTTTTCGATTACGTAAAGATCCAGACTTCGCAGCAACCTGGCTGAACTCTTTCCCGTTCTAAGTGCACTGTCTTTGAGGTGAAGAAGGGAAGCCGTTGGCTTTTATAGACTACTTGGACACAATTCACACAAGTGAGTGAACCGACTCGTCAAGACTGTCGCCGACGATCGTCGCGGTATTTTTTTCCTCGCTGGTGGGAGTGTCGGCGCTTTAACGCCGTCAAATGCTCGCACCCGTGATGACTGTCGTAGCGCACCACGGGAGCAGCAGCGCCCGGCACCACACGCCCTCCGTGGATCTCAGCGTGTCCCACCTCAAGATGGACGCCTCACCGTCCCCGGATGAGGACCGCAAGGGAGCGGACAGCGGGCCGAGGCATCCCGCGGAGCCACCCTCAGCATCCACGGCACCAAAAGCGGCCGCGCCGCCGAGGCCGACGGCGCACATCTCCTTCAGCGTCGCCGCTCTCCTCGCGGACACGAGGCAATCTTCACCGAGGAGGCCCCTGCCACCGCTTACACACCAGCACTTCTGGTGCGCACCTCCGAGGCCCCCATCCGTCGGACCACCGTCCCCAGGGGCTCTGTCCTCCGGAGACGCTTCTACCTCCACCCCGCCTCCTCCCCAGGGTCAACTTCACGACCGAACTCCGTCCCCGAGTCCCTCCGAGAGCGATGTCAGCGTATTGGGCACCCCTGAACGTGTTTGCAGTCCAGCCTCTCCGCCCTCGGGCCTTCGGTCGCCTTTCGGACCCTCGAGGATCTCCGGGGGGAGCAGTTGCAGCGGCGGGGGCGGCAGTAGCATCGGGAGTCCATCCGGGTCGCCGCCGCCCTTGCACCCATTGAGGCTATCGGACGACGGGCAGCCGCAGGGGCCGAGAGCGACGCCCATCATGGGTCACCACATGACGCCCGTCCGGCCGACCCCGTTTTCCCTGGCGGCGGCGGCGGCAGCAGCGGCGGCAGCGGCGGCCGCGTACGGCGGCAACAGCGGGGCCGGCGGCGGCGGAGGCTGGGCGACCCTCGGCCACTACGCGGGTTTCCACTCGGCTGGTGCGGGAGCGATGGCCGGAGGATTCGGATCTGCCCTCGGAGGATCGACCGGTGGGTCACGATTTATTTGTACGCTCTTTTCTTACATCCATTCAATATAATTACTTTAAAGGCGTCAAGCCAAAGGTGATATCTTTGTCAAATCTTAGCTCTTACTGCTAAAAATTGTTAGTTGTCGCTCCGTAAATCGTTTGCAATTTATGCCTTTATTAACATGCGGTGTTTTCTTATTACATACATACATCTCGAAAAACATTTTACTAGCATATAGCAGTAATAACTCATTAAATAAACCCTATGATGGCGAGCGTTAAGTGTTTAAATATCCTCTTATTGCAAGAAGATATCAAAACCAACTGGAAAATTTTCTAGGCAGTATTTCAATAGGTGGAGAATTCTGACGTGCGCCGTACTTGGTGATATAATTGCTAAAAAAAAACTAGTGTATTCAACGTTTAAGCTGTGTAATGAAATTTTAGACGTACACTGTTTTTTCAGTCTTCTGTGTTTTTCACAAATGTTGTGGTTCACTAAAAAGCTAGAGTCAATGACGAAATGCTGATTGATACGATATACTTAAAATTTAATGTTTGTCAAATGATACCTCACGTGAGGGAGTTTATTGATTGGATGAAAATAACAGAAATCATAATGCATGCATAATATAAAATGGCATGTGCATTATAGGTGCGCCGATTTGAATTTAACCGATTGCGAATGATGTCGTATTTTTTCTTTCCCCATCTCCATGTGTCGTCCTATACATGTGAAAAAAATTCGCGTGTTCCTCCCTGACGGCAATTAATGGCGTGTACTCAGTATTGGCTTTAAAGCAGAATTATACTGCTAAAACCAATGCCAATAAAAAAAAGACTAGAGATATCATACCTACACATAAATACAGTATCTTTGCAAGAGTTAACACATTCTTCTAAGAAACTGCAATTTTGGAACTCTTGATAAAACTTAAATTGGCATAAAGGAAGACCTCCTTCGACAATAATCAACAGATTTGCAGCTAAAATTCGGAAGGGAGCGCCAGCTCAAGATTTGACGCAGCTTTAGCTATCAATTCTCAATAGGAATATTGAAATTCACTTTGAGAATGAAAACATAAATGAAAGGTGTATTGCGTATACACATCATCAGTCATATACATAACCATAGCTATTCTAAATGCAGGGCCATGCGCTACAATTCGCAGCCATTGTTAAGAAAATTTCGTGAATACATTGTTTTTAAAATAAGAAAGTCATCTTTGAAGGAAAATTACTCATCTAAGTTTATAATGTAGTTTTTTCCCTCAAGCATCTGTGCGTATCAAAAATAGATATAATGTTTGAGAATCTGATGAAATTCATAAAAATAACGTGTTTCAAAGTCGCTTCAGCGCGATTTTTGGAATATTTATGAAGAACACTGTTCGAAAATACCTTTAACACTTCAAAGAGGGATAAATCCTATTTGTCTTGTAAATATTTTGTAACTTTTGCTTGATTTCTAACAGATTTTAGCTACTACTAAGTATTAAACAAGTTTATCTTATCACTAATTCAAACACTACTAGCAGATAGATGGGAAAATTTCCCATTGAGTCACATCTTCATTTTCTTCCCATTGAGTCACATCTTCATTTTCTTCCCATTGAGTTACATCTTCAGGGTGGCTTGTAAGAAGAGAGATCTTAATGTTAAAAAAAGCGGCTTATTTCTACTACTTGAAAGAAATACTCAAATCGATCCTGTGTTCGAAGTCGGTGATATTTACTTTCCTCATTCGTATCCATGAATGATGTGCTGTGCTACGCGTCAAGTATTTATTTCATTTACACATTTTTTATATAAGTGTTGTATATTTTCAAGATTCCTTGATTTTTGTGTAAATATCATAGATTACCTATGATAAGAATTTACTGAAGTCGAATATTGTTGCAACCTTAAGACTATTGGAGGAACAACTGTAATATCACTGAACAATAGGCTGTCTTCGAAACATTTAGGAATGGCAAAATATAGGTACATAGCAGCTGCTTCATTGGATCAGTCTCATGAATTACTTATGCATGATCCCCCAATATTCACACAGCACGTCTCTTCCCAGTTGTTAAGACTGATGCGGAAAATCAACAAATCAGCTTTACTACTGCTTCTGATTTCACAGTTACATAACTGAAATGAATAATAGATAGAGTGCAGTATTCTTTATATGTTAAAAGTAGTCATTTAAACAATTGGCTCTACCGTTCATGGGAGAAGCGATTTCTCTTTTGAAGGTTGGAGACTAATTGCCTCGCAAAATAGAGCGCACCCCGCAGCTAATTACGTACAGGACACTGTCACGAGCCCCAGAGGAGGGTGGGGGGGAGTTGGGGCGACTGAAGGAGTTAAGAGAGCTGGACGAGAGACGCACCGCAATCTTATGCCAACATAATTAGACATCGATCGAAAGGGTGACGGAGAAAGAAATGAGAGCTGGGACGCCGGACACCAGATGGTGCCAGGTGAGAGAGAGAGACATCCCTTGGAGTGAGGGTGGTGGGCGGGGGAGGATGGGGGGGGGGAGGAAAACGTATGAGCAGCAGATGAAGTGGCGGACGCATTACCGAAACGGATCGATAACTATGGGGGCAGTGATTGAAACCTTATTCTTATAGGTCTTCATGGGAAATCCCCCAAGTCCTCCGTCCTTAAAACTTCGGGACGGTCTCAGTTACCATTCCCAAAGCAAAAGATTTAGCGAAATCACTGCCGTCGAGGAAACGACGGAGAAGTAGCGAAAGTCTCCTCTTCAAGCGAGAGCACACTTCACCCCTCTCCCTCAATCCTTTCTTTGCCTCAAGAGTCCGCATTCCTATCCCCATTCTCCACCCCCACCTCCTCCGTCTTCCCTAAACGCCTCCAACCCTTCTTCGGTGGTAGGAGTCAACCATCACACCATTCTGCCACACACTCCTTGAGACGACCCGCGCGAATAGCCGCCTCTATCCACTTAGCGCTCTCTTCATTGGCAGCTCGATCGTAGAGCCTCAATAAATCTTGCGATGTGTCAATGACGATGGCCCAAAACAAAAGGATGCTAATTCATTCCAATCGCGTGATCACCTTAAGAGGGTCGTGATTGATTGATTGATCGCGTTGGAGCGATCGCCTTGGGGGTAAAGAGCTCCTAAATACCGAGGAAGACGAAGGGGCTCACTGAGATGCGTTTGGCACCAACGGAGCGGGTCGTCGACCAAATTAAAATGAACCCAACGCCAAACCACTATTTGAGTCGCAACCATTTATAAGCTCTTGAGTAAAGAATACATTTTTGCTCAATAAGGAAATGGCAATATTTCATTTCAAATGCCTAATTAGCACTCGCGAGGAAACAAGACATTTATTAATATTTTGAAGCGCTTCGATATAATTTGCGATAAAAACGTGGTTGTCATATTTATTGGAATATCTGTAAGAAATATACGTTTCCATAATCTATTTCTATGAAAATTTCTTATCTAGATAGAAATTTTGAGATCATTACTGGAATTGAAGATATTGAAGAGAAATTCAATCTTGTTTAATATTTCCTAACATCGAATTATTTGGGTTATTCCCGCGTTTCAGCATATTAGTGGGCAACAAATTCGTCGGTATTCCAGTCGGCTTCATAAGGTCCAAACTACTGTTGTCCTCTAATATGCTGAACTAAGGGAAGAAGTCGTATACTTCTAAATTGCAACAAAACCGCGGATGCTTTCGTAAAACTTGTATTTTTTCCACCTCGATGAGAGGAAACTTGGGTGATGGAGGCATGGATATTAATAATACTGCCCAAATTACGTTATTTATTTTGTGTAACACAGTGACAGAAGCCGTGAATCCATAGAAATTTATTGTAAAAATGCCATTTCATCATTTATGTCAGATCAGTTCCCTTAAAGACAGCCAGATATAATGTCGCAAAAAAGAATTTCGCTCACAAGTCTCAAATGTCAGTAGTAAAAACGAAAGTCTATACTGTCTTAAAACTCTATCCTGGGCTATTGAGGTACTTATAAATTCCACAAAACTTACATCACTGCCACGTTAGCAAACTAAATAAATACAGCGCGTCATAAGTATACTGATGAGTACTTGTTTACCACAGTTTGCTAACCGTGTTGAGCAATCTCTCTGCAGCCGTAAAACGATTGAAGCCGATTAGGTGAGACTAGTGAATTGGCGTAATAGGTATGGACACACCCAATGGCAGCTAAGGAGGAAAATTCTCATAAGGAGCCTAAGTTGGTTTTTAAGCCTTCCTCTTTTAAAGCTTCTTGTCAAGGATTGCGCAGGTGGGCTCGTAATAGGATTTTGAATGGCGACCAATGAGAAGCTGATACATGGATGGCTAAACGGGGAAATGGTGGACTGAACTCCATTGTAAAACTCGTTACGACGTTCGTTACGATTAAGTCCTAACTCTCCACTTCCACTTCGATCGTAAATACAGTTGAGTTCATTAAGTAATTTTTAATTTATTGTTTGCATTAAGGCCAGCTCACAATGAATCATGGTCCATATAGAAGGAAAGGAAACCGTGATGTAGACATACAGTTAAAAAATAATATCAATGATGTAATACATATGCAACTTCGGTAATTATAAGTTGACATACCTTTGAACATTTTTGTTCATGTAGATAGAACTCTTGATCAGATTTTATAGATATAGCCTAAGGGAAAATTAATTTATGGTTATTTTTACCATTAATATTCTTGAAAAATATCCTGCTGGGAGAACAATTATGTCTCAGTCATCATACCCATATAAAGGCCTACTATCAAGCCGTTAATGGTAGAATATAGTGACCAAACATGCTACATAACAACACAAGTTTCATTGTCTCAACCAAGTTAGTGACATCAATTATAAACAATAGTAGCTGCTCTCAAACTACTTCGTAGCAACATCATTTAGGTAAAATTGTTGTTATTTTCCAGCCTAAAATACACAGGTAAGAAGACACACATGCAGCATGTGAGGAAATGGAGACATTTCTAATTTTAGTTCACATGTGAGGATCATTTTTTCAGAGATCCAAAGAGCAGTTTATTTTTTTAAGGTGACTCCAGCACGGAATTTATTGCAGCCCATTTGCATTTTGTTAATCAGGAAATGGTGCAAAATATATTACAAGATAGATATGGATATGTATCCATGCAAGTCCACTTAATCACATCAAGTGAGAGCTTCTGAAAATGCTAAAATTTCAACCATCGCTGTCATGGATGAGTAAACGTTCCTTTTGCATGTGCTTCATTGAGTGCACTCCAATGCCGTTCCCTCTCTGACGGCATGTTAATTTAACACCGCTATCAGAATGAGTTTCGGAAGGAATATCCACACTTCCGTAAAGCGTATACTTTTCACAAATTTAAATGAAAATTACCTTTTTTTCCTCCCGCGTCTGACCAATCATGGACCGCCTTCCTTCCCGGTAGTGCTCCCTTCCGACCATTTTCACCATGTGTTTGAGTGGATTCGGTGAAATTAAGCACTTTTATCTAGATCAATCTGTCTAAATTATTCGCTCAACTTAATGAGGCTTAAGCCGATAAGCATCCAGTCCTGGACATTACACATAAATAAATGTGATAAAGAGCAATTAAATGTTTGATAAAGAAAATAAATGATAGAATTATCTTATTCGTTGTAAAATTTAAATGCAAAAAGAGACCGGTGGATAAACCTGAGGATTGACCCTGCAATATAGTTCATTTAAAATTAGGAAACATTCTTCAAATTTTGTTTTTTTTTTAAAATGATTTATCATTTATCCATGACGATATAAATCAAAACTGTGAATGCCCTGAAAATATACTGGAGAGAAGCATAATATATAAACCCATATAATAAACCATATTTTTTAAAATTTGCCCTAGTGCCTGGAACGCATATACAAGGGAGGTAAATTGGACCCTTTTTATATCCCAACTTGCAATGTTCTCCCTATCCATACGCTCATAGTCTTTACTTAAAATGATCGAGAAATTCATTTGTTCCACCTCACTAAACAAATCTTTTTTCGATGAAAATACTGTCAACAGATTGGCAACATCTTCCTTTCACACACTTCTCCCTTCCTTGGAAATGATCCTCCCGTGTTCGAAATTCCAAGCAATTATCTGAAACCTCTCAAACATCGTTAGGGCATACAAGTTTAGAAACCTCGGGTTTTCTTCAGCATTAAATGGAATTACTATCCGCGAAGACCATTATGTGCCTATGTCCCCTTGCGTGCTCGTGTTTACAATCCAATTATCAACAGTTGAAGTAGAATTTTTTCCGACCTTAAGTGGGGTCAGGGGTGTAATCTGTGAAGGGTGGGGAGAGGTATGAGGAGCGTCGCTATGTTTCCAGGATCGCACTTCGTCCGAGTTTCAGTAGGTCTGACGTGTAAATATTGTTAAAAATACAGGAGAAGGATATTTTAAAACCCTAATCCCATTTTTAATAAATTCGAAAATCTTACCGTAAGCATAACCGATTATGTAGTGGCTAGTGTACTTATTTCCCATGGAAAATAGAAAGCAATATCTGATATTATTTTTTGAGTGTCGTATACCTACATTGGACATTCATTCTCTGCAAAATTAAAAAATAAGGAATTCAGTTTCTGATGAAAGCTTTATGCTTCTCTAACATTTAAAATAATACCTCCATCATATTCCTCAAAGTTGTTTCAGCCCTTAAAACGAACTGATTTGTGGGTTTAAAAAATAATTGATTCCACTTGACCAACATTTAGTTGTCGCTGTATATAAACTATATTCCTACATAGATACTATACAGCATGTCCTTCCCACATCCCTCTTATATATACATTATTTGAAAGTTTGGATAATACATTGGGTTGTGGATCTCTTTCATTAAAGACAATGATGAAGCTAATATCACGAAACAAAACTCGATAATTGACGTCACGCATATTTATGAGCGTAATCCCAATTTATCACGGCTGTATGCGAGATATCCTTTCAGTATTTTGGATTAGCTACAGCCATAAAGGCGAAAAAAATCATAAAAAGGTCGCCAGATTTTTATGAATCTTTAGAGCAGCAGAGAATGTGAGCTTTGTAGTCTCTAGTAGTCTTTGAAGGAAATGGTAATTCACTGAGTTCAAGGAAAGGATTCCGTGTTTGGAGACGCGAGTGACTTCACGTCCACACACGCGCGGTGGCCGGACTGTGGCCGGGGCACGCCCTGCCACTCACTCTAATCGTAACACCGGAAACCCGCCCACCCACCAAACACCCCGAGACGCAATTTCGATTGGTTCTCCGCATGCCACACCGCGCAGTCCGGGCTTTGGCATGCCCGAATTACGGTAATATTAATCCCTAGACGTGGCATAATTACGCGAGAGTTGCCACGTAGTGCTCATGAGATTGTGTCGCAAATATTCATGGTACATATTGCTTTTATGCCACATTTTCATCGGGTATTATCGAGCGAGCTATGCTTTAGTGTGTTACGCAAATCATAAACTATATTTACGTAAAGTTCAAATGCCTTTACGTTTGTCTTTACTTAGGATTTGGTGTGTTTTCCATTGCTCGGACACTTGAAACGAACACACGGATTGATCTCAGTTCGCCTAACCGGATACCACAAAAACTATAAAATGACAGGTAAAACGTTAGTTTTGTTAAGCCTCATTACTGTTGCATTTCATCTTCAAAAATACATGCATAAAGCATATATACCTTTTATCACACCTACATCGTATTTTTTTTTTGTTTTGTATTTGTATCACTACATCTAATACGGCATCCCATAAATATCGCCTGCCATCAATCGTAATAAAGCACAGCCTATAAAGTAAGGGATGCGTAATGTAGAGAGGAGGCGTGACACGTTGGTCAGACGCAACGCCGCCGCCGGCGGCCCGACCCCAGCCGCGCGACAATGGGCACCGAATGGCCGGGTAACGAGGGATGCCGCTCCGGAGATACAGAGGCTGCGAAATAGGGATGGCGGACGGGCGGCGGCTCTGGGGTTGGTTCACTTCTGAGGGAGATTAGGCCTCGGATAAAATACTCAGCATCTTCTCCCCATAGGATACTTCCGCCTCATGCCGCGAATAGAATGGCCAATCATGACGATCGGAGAGCTTCATCAGGAGATGGCCGCTGCACTTAAATATTGGACGAGGGAAAGATCTTTGTGGCTCTGAATACAGCAAGATCAGATATTTAAACTGAGAATTCATGACGTGGCTGATGGTCGATGGAGGAATAAAACTTTACATAACATGGACCATTATCATTCACATATGTGAACACCATTATGGTTAACGATGATACGCAAATCCCATCCCGAGGGACTGGGTTTGATTTCGACCAGTGGGAGATATTTTGCACTTCAATCCTCAATCTTATGGTTCGGCTAATCGGGGCTCTGTGGAGAGTCCTTTAAATGCAGTAGGCAATGTCTACCTCGTCCGACGTATGGGATGGATGAGGAGCAGAAGTATTCTTTGAGCCTTTCGCTCACATTAAACTAGTTCTGACGCCAGTTTCCCTTCCTCCGACACTCCATTCCTCGTATTTAACCCTTATTTACTAAATTCGTCCCCAAACAAAATGCTCTAAGATGTACGGCATGCCCTTTAATGGGTGATTTCACAAATGATCACTGAAAATGTCCATTATGCGATTCTATCTTCCGTGATGAGAAAACTATGAGGTAAAATTGCAGTGTGATATTTCCAGAGGAAGTTCGTAATTAGACTATCAAATTAAATGTCTATTGATAGACGTGGATTATACCTGATGCATAAGTTCCACAAAATTTTGCAAGAATCTTCGGATTTTATATGTGGATTATACCATTCCAGATTCCATTTCAATAACTTATGGCATTCCTTGCCATTCTAAACCCTAGATGAACTACGCGATTGAATATAATCAGTTCATCGGAGGAATGGATCAGCTGTTCAGCTGGAAGCGCGGAAATTCAATTGGCCTCTTCTCTGAGTGCTGAAATTTAAGGGAAAAAACTTAAAGGAATAAAAATTTAAAACATTAATAAGATCATTTAGCATATTTACAACCACCAGATTAGTATTCAGAAACTGCCCACTTCACTTTCGGAAGGTGTAATTTTCACACCATAGTTATAGCATGTATATGTTTGTGGAAACCAAAAGGCAGGGTACTTATGGTATGCCATCCTTATGCATGGCGATGGCTTATTTTCATATTTATAGCCACACATGTGCATGGCGATGGCTTGATTACTTAACAATGATTACTTATTTACTTCATCTGTAGAAGACAGTTACGGGCAGTATAATTCATTCCTTTTCTGATACAAGTTGAACAAAATTATTTAAGACCCATTGAAGAGTAAAATTCATCTTAAATGGAAGTGCTGGAGTTAGAATTGGCAATGAAATAAAAACCTTTAAATTTGTCAAAGCATACACACATTTATTCTTTTCATGATATAAATATTTTATGAATAAAAAGCGGTAAGAAAGAAAGAGTTCCATCATTCCAGACGTGCAGGGAATTAAAGGATGACTGAAATTAATTATTGTAAGGGCATTATTCTGTTACTATAAAATAATTATCATCCATTGACTTGTCTTTCGACGGGATAAGTTTTGAGTCCATTAGAGTGTTTTCGGGTTCTCAAAAATACTCGAATAACCCTCAAATCTCATGCTGCAAATTTAAATTTATAATATGTCATTAATACGCCCAATTGTCGGAAAAAATTTTAATATTAAAGATTGCACAACCTTAAGACATCAAAACAGCTTTAGCTTATGAATTTAGCTATTGAATCGATATAATTTTCAGCATTAACAGCAAAGTAAACCTACTCACTTTATATGGGTGAAAGGTGGGTGATTGTGGCTATGGGAAGTGCTCAAAAAAGGCTTTACGGTGATAAAATATTTCAAAATTGTTTCTGAAGCAAAAATAGCTTCAAGGTAACTAATAGAATTTTTTATTTATTTTTAAACAGGATTGCAATCCCTCAGTAACGTTTCATACCGTGCACAATTACAAATGCACCCATTAGACTGTCAGTTGTTAAGCAGTCACATCGACATCATTAAATTAGCCCAGGAATTGGATCGAATAACTCCATTATTATGTCAGAGTAAATCATGACGAGATGCATCATTTCATAACTAATGTGACATCTCTACTAAAGTCTCTCACTATATGACCTCTGAATGTATTGGAATTGATTTTGTGGACCTAAGTCTTTGAAGTGTTATTTGGCAAGAGTAATGGTTAGGGAACAACTCCAAATCTCCGATGAGCATCTCAAGCAGGCTGAAGGACTTCCATTGCTAAGGCATGCTAAAAGAACTCTGGCGTACAGAGCAATTAGTTCAGATAAAAAGAACAATAATTGCTGGTGCTGAGTGGCTTTCTTGGGACAACAAACGAATGAGTGGACGGTGACAGCGTGCATTCCGATAAATTAAACGCTGACTATTTTCGAAACGGTCTCCTCACGTCAAGTGCTGAGAGAAATGGTTGCTTGCCACGTGCGGAAAGCTTAGACCCGGCGCTAAACACAAACATTCAGTTGCAATAAGGGTTTAACTTTGGAAGGGAAGACACACCGGTGATTTTTAGCAAATAAATTAAAGCTTGATTTTCGGAAACCCTAGATAAAGAATCAGGGCTAAATCTCCTTAGGGCTGCACAAAACAGCGAAAAATATCAAAATCCCCTCAGTAGTCCGGCAAATTTCAGGTTATTACTACTCCCCCTTGATATATTTTGAATTCTATTGGCAATAACCCTCGATATCATGTATGTGAATTTAAAAAAAATGTATTATATGCAAACTGGAAACTAGCGGAAATTATACGAGATAAGAATTAGCTGAATAAATACTCCGTTCATTACGTTGACTTCGAATGCGAATGCGATTTCTGTTGAGCTATTATTTTAAATTCCAGTTATTCTCAGTTTCCGGCTTTTAGACTTAAACCTATGAATGATATCGCACGACTATTGATCAACAATTTTACATTAATAATTAAGGGCAAGTTTAACACATACTACCAAAACAGTATAAGACACTTGTCTGTATTTTTATAATTTAGCCATATCAGTTACGTTATTTCTTATTTTACTCGAAGAATATAATTAATCGAGCGAAAAAGGACTCACTTTTGCTTATGAAATAAGACCAATCTTCATCCTTATGATTTTTCGTGTTTCTAATATCGGGAATGTGTCCGGCCATACATTCTTCCCACTTTGACGTAAATAAGGTGATTTATTATCTTTTTGTACTGATGGGGAAGGACTTAGATTGTGTTCTTCCTGACATAATATTCTCTAAGCTTGTAGAAATAGGTTTTCACATTTAGGTCTCATTTCTTCTCTCCTTATTTCTCCATCTTTTGTCCTACTCCGAACTCATATCATCGTTTTGCAATCAACATATGTAATGCAACTTTGAAAATACGGAGTAGGAGAAGAATAAGTATCTTGCATACCTTTATAATTTGGCCAATAGAATTAAATTAATCTAGCATTTGTTCGGCATTATACGCGGAGCAAGTACGAACCCAGAGTAGAACATGACGTTAATCAGTGGTTGACTAGAAAACTACCCCTTTATCCCAAAACTACATTCCTTTCCAATGCTTGGCTTGAGCATCTATGTATGGATGCAGAAATGGTAACTTGAATTCAAAATTCAACATACATCTGAGACGGAGATTCGAGTGCATGTAAATTTCTCCAGGGAGATTTATTTCCCAAATACTCTTCTTGATGTATCAACCATACCAGACGTCACCCAATGTTTGGGAATCAAAAGTCGATTTGGCTACGGACGTCGTTGTTTTCGAACAAGCTCTCCGTATTCGTTCGCACGGATGCCCTGGACTTGGAAAACAAGGCAGAGTAAAGCCCGTTGCGATTTAGGAAGCTCCAGAGTCAACAGGAACAGAGAGGCAGGCGTAAGGTAGCCGAGGGAGGGTGGACGAGAGGTAAGAAGAGGGAGGGGCGGCAAAGGAGATACAGGGGCGGCGGTAGTCGAGGGAAAAGTGAGGTGCTCGCATAAAGCCCCTTTTAGGAAACCCTTGCCCCCTCCCCCCGCCCCAACCATCTCCACAAACCCTACATGGTGGGAGAGAAAGGAGGGTCATGGGAAAAAAACAAGCATTCGGCAGGCGAGATAGGCGGCAGCTGGCAGCTGATGTTTTAGTGGAACCGATTTTCAGGATGGTGTCGATATAGCCAACGAAGGAGATGCTGGAGATTTCGACGAGGTTTTATGGTCCTCTGTTTGTGTGCGTTTGCGTGAGTGTGCGTGAAAAGATGATGGTGATCATCCCCGAAATGAGTCGGGAGACCCCGAAAGGGGATGTATGCATGTATTGAGGAAAGAAAGATGAGTCATGCGAATAATCGTCTCAATTAAGCCGGAGAGAGACGGCTGTTGCCGCTGCGTCGTTATCAGGGCTACAGAGAAGTTTGAGTTAAGGTTTAGGGGCCGTGATTCTGAAAGGCCTGATTGTTTTGGTCTACTGAGAGGGTGTCGGGAGAGTGAATACTTGGAGAACGGAAAGGGTACATTTCTTTGTTGTTAAGATCACTGCCATGAAGTATCTATTTTCCGGAAAAAAAGGTTCCCTAAAAAAATGCTTATGCTCGTAATAGAGGCATGTTTTTCGTCATGATGAAAACTCTTAACTCTTAACTCGTAATAAATAACCGAAGAATAATTTAAAAACAGGCACTGTCCAATTTAAAAACGCGAATTTTCATAATGCTGTAGTATAATGATTTTTGGGAGTATGATGGCGCAGTATCGAAGACTTTAACAAACCAATTACAGGAGCTAAATGAATGAACAAAATATTGTCCATTTTTCCCAACAATAAAGGGTATCAGAGGTTAATGTGCTAAAACTGATCGCAAACGCCCGCTGACTGAAGGGTTCTTCTTGGGATGGATGGTTCATTAGGATTGTTTCCTTCATCAATACACACAATGTTTGTTGGGAAGTAGTTTAATTAATCGTGGTATAATGACAAAAGAATTGGAAATAAATTGCACGTAATATTCAGGAATTAACAGCAGCTTGTAAGTATTACGTAGAATATTCATTGGATGTCCGGTTTCATCGAACAGTCGACATCACCAGGTCTTCCAATAAATATTCTACTTACAAGTTTTTGTTAGTTCCTGAACATTATGGGAATTTTTTTACAAAGTTAAGGCTGAAACTTGAATTTTTTAAGTGGCACGTGACACCAAAAGTTGAAAAACAGTTTTTTTTAATATTGTAAACATCATGGTTTTATAATGGCGACCAAAGAGATTCTGCTTCACAGATAAGTCTTGAAAAGCCATTGCACCACTTATCAAAGAAGTTCAATTCCATGATGAAGTTCTGCGGCAAAAGGACAATTGCAATCAACTTAGTCTTAAATTACCGATGCCGTGCAACATTGATATATTACTTTGACAAGTGCTGTCCGTGTAATTAAGGTGACTGTATTCCACGAAAGTCTACGGCATAAATCGAGTCATTTAGCTCCCGCATGAGATCGGAAGAGAGGGGCGTGGAAACACGGAGGAAGGGACCTCTGCGCAGAATCGAATCTCGTGGCGACGCCGACGGCGGGCGTCGGCAGCTCCTCCCATGTCTCCCTCTCCCTTCGCCCCCTCGCCGCGACACTCCGCCTGCGCCACGGCGGCCTTATACGTCCATTTCGCCGGGGCAATTATGTGTAATTAGTCGCCGATGTAGCGCCGTTTCGAACTCTCAGGCCCCCCGAAGTGAAGAACCTAAGTTAATGAGTTCGTGCGACAATGCAAGGCACTATGGGAACACTAAAGCCGCATACGCCAGAGTACGTGGGGAAAATTCGCGAGCGTGATTTTTCGGGGAAGAGGACGAGATAATGGGAACCCTCCTGAAAAACCGGTTAAAGAACATATAGCTCAGTCATCAATGTATAACCGCATTTTAAAGTCACTCCTCGTTCGAAACGAGCTATTTCCCCGTACGTTTCTCTAACTGGAAACAAATAACAAGGCGAAAAGGTAGGGAATCCATTCTGTTGATGCTTTCATCGGACATAATATTTTCTCGAAAAAAAAGACCCCTTGACTCACTCAGTTTGTTAAGCAGGCTGGAATTCGCTTACCAAAAGACTTTTTTATGAGCCAATTAAAAAGTACATTCTATGTTGTTGGCGGGAATATTTAATTGTAACTGAAAGGTTTCACAGTTTTTTTTAGTTCGAGGGCTCTCAGTGTGTTACGGTTTGAATGAAATAATTTCAGCTTAATCCCACTATCCAAGAATAATCGTTACTGTACACAAAATGTCTGATTCATGAGGGTTGATCGCTGATATTGTGCAATGAGCACAACAGGATCGAAAAACGAAGGTGAATTGATGCCATAAAAATAATTTTATTAGATTCCACTGAGCCACAGCAGGTGGAGACTGAAAACGAATCAAGAATTCCATGTCACCTCTACGTAACTACAATGAAAATGCCATGCTCTTTTGAATTTACAAAGCCTTTTCCTTGGAAGGTTATTTAGAACATCCTTTCCACTCTTTAATTCGGTTCACGATTTTATTTTGAATGTGATTTGTAGAAACAAGTTTTAAAATTCGACTTTTAAGGATAGCTTATTAAAAGATGGGACCATATTATTCTTTTGAAATGAATAACTTAAGACCTTATTAACCTTACCTTACCTACCTTAATAACCTAAGACCTTACGGCTATTAGCTATATATTGTCCAATCTTTTTTAGCAACTAATACTATTAGAGCAAGAGCTGAAAAGAACAGCAAAGGTGGTCATGAAATGTGTAAATTGGTCCTTGTTTACGAGTACACATTCACGATTAGTGTCTCAATTCTCAATCGGAAAAATTAAAGCCAGCGCATATACCTACATATCCACAAACGGCGCCACTTCGTAGCTATTATTTCTCCTAATTGTCTCGTTTACATTCAAAAAGTCACAACTTGGAATAAATACCGACTTAGAGCCTCATTCTGACATTCGCAGAGAGGCAAATTAGCGAGTAGCTCGGAACTAAAACTTCGTCATGGCTGAGAGTGAGAATGGGCGCATTGCTTACACATGGTAATTGTCACAGGGTTCCGCAGGAGGTGAAGAGGACTGTTTTCCAACTACTCCGCCTTGCGACACCTTGGATGATGCGGCGTTCCATTATCCCTATTCCAGCAAGGACGAAAAAGTAGAATTTCATCAACAAATAATCAGTGTTTCTGACTAGAAGAGCTTTGAACATTTTTGCGTCATAGACCATTACCAAAATAAGGTAAAATAAAAAAATCTATTATTATTTCAGTCACTAACTTGGCACACAGCTTGAAGATTAGAAAGTATGGATTATTCTGCGCGTTATATTCTTCACAATTATCATTGAAAACCTTAATGAAAGAACAATCATAGTTAACAGTAATTTTTCCTGCAAGAAAAAGTCAAGACACTTCTTTCTTGACTTCGGCGTCTATCAAGAAGTCCCCATAGCTCAGAAGAGTTAATGCTTCTTCGCAGGGTATAATACACGCAGGAATATCTCTTTTCATTTCTTATTTTCTGAGAAAGATAAATCAGTGTCCGAGGGAATTATATCAAAATTAAAAATCATGGAGAAAAGAGTGTGATGTTGCGCCGGCGTGAAATTTGGTAGATGTATCAACTTTCATGGAAATTCCCTATTCAAAGGAACCGGAATCTTAATAATGTAAAACCTACCGATGGGAACATCGAAAGGGGTCATGAAGAGGGGGAGGGAAGTAAATGCTGCTACTCAAGTCCACAAACCAATCCAATCAGTGCTAATTATACCCGGCGCTATGGCTTCGCATTCTTGTTCCCTCGGCTACGTGACACCACGCAAGGCAAAGCACTCTCAACTCCCCATCTCGAGAGAGAGCTTCGTGGCTCCTTTTAATCCGTACCCACACCTCCCTCTTGCGACTATACTCGGCCAGTTTGCGTGCCGGATGCAAAAGATTCGATTGTGCACCGCGCGAAGTGTTTATCGCCCCGAGAGCCGTCACCTCGCCCGCGCTGGGGAGTGGGGCTTGCGCGCGGGCGACGCGAAGGGCGGCAATTAATGCTCCTCGATCCGGGCCGTGTGGGCACATGTTGAGTGAATGGTCTCAAGAGGACGGCAGTCATTAGCGCCGGCGGCTGCGAGGACTCGGCTCCCCCAGGGGCGGGCGCAGTCGCCGGGAAACCGTGAACGAGTTGGGTGTCGCGGCTTGAGGGACGGGAGAGGGGAGGTCGTCGCCGCGCAGGGAAGAAGGGCGAGAGAGATGGTGTTGAATAAAGGAGTGGCCGGCTTTTTAGAGGATAAATGCCGAGTCTTGCACAGTTGTGTAAGCAATGGTGACAGAAGTTGTCGCCTAGAACGAGAGCTAAGTGGCCACAAGATGTGAGTTCCTCCCCATGAAAATAGACGCTTGCCGGAGTGGGAGAGTAAAACAGTCCCACGCAATCTACCTCCCAATCTCAACCCAAGAGAGCTAATTGGTTCAAATTCGAAAAAATTCAATTTCGTACTAACCAAAGCTGAATGCGAAAAAATCTGACAAACATATTTTTCAAAATCAGCGCCACAACGACAGAAGTTCGACTTCATTACTATTATGCAAAGACTAATATAAACAATGAGTTTATAAAATAATGAGCTGCTTCAATTAATTTCTTGTAATACAGCAAAATACTGAATAAATACGAATGAAAATTTAATTGAGAACTATAGATATACCGAAAATGGTCATTACAATGATTGTGATGTGTGAGTATGACATTTCTGAGGCATAAAAATTTTAAAAGGCACATGGAATCCTCAAAAAAGTAGTGAGAGGCATTTAAAAACTAAGATTCTTAGGATGAATCATTGTTGTTTAATATGATATGTGCATGCACGCAAATGTTTTAATAGAGACATTAATAGGGACACACACTTTTCCGGCAGGTAATATTTGTCTTAGCTACTCGGAAAAATTATTAATTTCAGCATAGAAGATAACGAGACATGGATTTTATGTCGATAACGAGATAAAATTAAACCACGGTTTTGTCAAACGACGAACTATTGGTGGAATATTAGCGACAGAATAATATGACCTTTTTAAAGCCCATGACAATATTCTCCACCTCGTAATTTCTTTCGTTGTCATCATTTTCCCTTTTACACGTATCTATCACAAACGGGGAGAGACAACAAGTTGCAGGGCTAAGAAAGAGATTACGTCCAATTATACTGCTACTTCTACTTATGCTTTCTCTTAGTCACCGTTTTAAAAATGGTGGCAATTAAGACATGCAGATAATACGTACATTGTCCGCTTTTAGCATTCGCAAAAGAACCATTGTATCATGAATGAGCCAATTGTAACCTATGCGCTAATCAAGAGTGCGATGCGTATAATTGTTTTCGGAATGTTAAAAGAAGTCGCTAATTATCTTTTGAATACTGTGCTAGCTCTAATGAAGAAATTTTTTTGAAAAATCACCTTCTTTTAGACTTTCTCAGAACCCAGTTGTATCAGTGTTGAGTAGTCGACAGTATGATTCATGTCCAAAAGAATTTAGACGGTAGGTAAAAAACTCTGTTTTATCACTCGTAAATGTCATGGCTATTGTGCGCTAAATTTACACAATATTCCTTTCACGAGGACATATGCGTTCAATTCATAGCATAGGATTCTTCGTTGACGGCAGGCGCCGAACATGTGCTCACGTTAATAACTAATGACCGTCAATCCCATCCACATATTCTTAAGCATTCTGTGCTCGAAATAAAGAGGAAGAAATGAGTGACATGAGGTAATAAGTTAAGCTCAGTCACTGCTAGTGATTCGAGCCCGGTCATTCCTCCACTCTTCAACACCAAGCACCCGGCGCAGCAGATACACTGTCGTCGCTGCCTCAGGAATCATTAATATTACTCTTTTTGACGCTTAGCTTGTGTTATATCCGTCGAGCGTAGTCCTCACCTCAGCAATGGTTAATTTTTTACGCCTGTCTCCTTGGTATTTTGAGATGTGGAACGGGGATAGTTTTTGAGCAAACAACACACAAATGTTACAGGTCTTAATGGATTGATGGGCTATTAGAAAAAGGTAGTCCTCGCTAATTGATAAACATCTTTTTTTATTTATTTATTTCGGAAATAAAACCCTTAAAAGCACGTCATGTGGATCCTTTATTCTTCGCAAAGACGTCAACCTTAGTGGGGTATTGGGTATTAAATCATTGTCAATCATTCCGCCAGAATGAGGACCAGTCGTGAAGTACATGAAAAGGTAATAGATTTTTCCTCGTCATGAAGTTCACGACGTTATTTTCTGCACGTTGTTGGTTGTATTGGTGTTGCTCTGATTTATTTGAGGCTTTGTGGCCGCTAAAGGAATTCCTCTTTTAGCGCGAAGGAGATCTTAGCGCCGCCATGAGTCGCGAGCTTTCACAAAACAGGAGAGAGAGGATGAGACGCTCAACCGTTTGTTGTCGTGGAGCTGTGAAGTCTTTAGAAAATTCCCTGACGCCATCAGAGAGCCTATTTGTGAAATTTAGAGGTGGCTTTCGTGGGTGAAGCAGACACTCCCCAAGAATGGCTTCCTTTCTTCTTGGGCGTTTAACTCCTTAATATGCTAAACTTGTAATCTTTTCCACTCCCAGACATGTGGCTCTAAGAATTTGGAGAAAAAAAAGAGTTAGGGCTAAATATTAGTCTGAGATATTTTAGGGTTGGCAACGATATTAAAAAAATAAATACATCTTGTCTTTAATGATTATAAAACTTTGATTTCTTTAATGTTTATATCTATTGAAGTTTAAAGAATATAGTGTTTAAATAAGTATTTACCACTCCATGACGTCATAAATATAGGCAGAGTGCTTTCCTTAAAAGTTTTCTAGACACTGAGTTCATTTGAAATTATATTCAAGTTTCATAAATTTGGTTTTAATGTTAAATAAAGAGCGAAAAAAATAAATGGAAAGTTCATTTTCGGATGAAATTAGCAAGGCCATTTTATGTTTAATTTGTTTATAAGACACGAAAAATGGCGATCAAATATTTTAAAGAGCTGAAATGAAAATAAGCCATGTTCCATTAAGAAAAAATATTCCATCAACGGCTATATTTCAGCCCATTTCTTGATGACAAAAAACACCACTTAGATTTCGAACGGGTATATTAATGACTTCATTGCACATCTATTCCAAGAATTTGCTCTTAAATAATTGGCCAATGAAAAAATCCTCTGTATCGACAGAAAACCGTCTGTTAAGCTTCAATGAGATAAGGGCAGAGGTTCCGGCACGTTTTATCGGTCGAACGATTCGGTTGCGATGTGTCACAACGCATGCGCGCCAGAATAAAAAGGAAGTAAGCAGACCGACGACCATCAGCATCCTTCCCATGTTCCTCCGAGTCCTCCCACCAAACGATACCAAATCTTGCCCACAGATTGTCCAACGTCCGCTCGTCGGGTCACGATAGCCTTCTTGAGCGCGTGCCGGGAATTTAACGATTCTTTCCTTCCTGCTCTCTCTCGAAACCACTGGTTCCCCAGAATGAGTCTCAGCGCAGTGAGGAATGCGAAACAGCAACTACGGTCGGGGAGAAAAAAGAGACGGAAGGAGTGAAAGAAATGAGAAGATATCATTTTAGCGCTCAAATATTTCAAGACGTAGAAGTATTTCGTTGGGTAGTATGTCGTGAAAATAAATATAACAATAGCTGCCATGGCGCTATTGTTCTGATAAATGAATGTCTCTCCCATCCTGAGCCACAGTTTTGCAAAACATGATATAAACATCATATTAACCTCCATAATCAGCCAGATTGTAAAAACTAGTTCAAATTAACTCATCGTCATCTGAAGTTTACGTACCCTAATAATGAAATAAGTCATTGCGATGGACAAACAGACACGATTATGTCCACTATCACTTTGATTCCTAAGCCTACAAGGTCGTAAATAGCTATCATAAAGTAGAAATCAGGTCGAATTGAATCACCATCATAAGATTTTGACTCTCTCAAGCCTCAACGAAAGAACGCTATAAGCAAAATGACGTACACCAGTGCACATTTCGAATTTCTCCTGACTGTGCCGTGTTTTCTGAAGTCTGAGGCTCCTTTCCAACGCAGCGTTAGTGAACACCGAAGTGCGATGGAGAGAGAGAGAGAAAGAGAGAGAACAAGGAAGCGATATGCAGGGTCGGGAGGGTGTTGGAAGGAGAGAATGAGGGAATCGCATGAGTTGAAAGAAGACGCGACAGATGACGAGAGAAGATAGGGGGAGACAGACGAAGGAGGAGGGGAAGATAAAAAGCGGAGAAAATACTGGCGGGGTTGAGAATGGTTGGAGAGTGGAGGGAAGAGAGGAGGAGGAGGAGGGGGTAGAGTTGCAGAGAAAGAAGAGAGGGGTGGGGAGGGCGGGCGGCGAAAGAGGAGAGGGTGGCGGAAAGGAAGCCATCCAAGCTTGCCAAGCGACGGGGTCGGCGAGGAAGGGTGGAGGGGGGAGTCAAAGGGGGTCGGGGGATAATGGAAGGAGTCGGTTAAGAAGACGGGAGGAGAAATGAAAGGTTGAAGTGCACCACGAGGAACTAATTGTCCAGACGAGCCGCGATGGGTTGATATCGATATGTTTCCAAAACCACGAAGGGCGGAGAAGGAATTGAGAGCGTAAATTATTCAATTGCAAAAATTCAAGTTGATGAATCAAGATAATTTCGTTTAGACGTTCATGATAATCTAAATTCAATGAAATGTACATACAAGTTATTAAATAATGTTTTTATGACAAGAACTTAGTTTTACTACGGATTTTCGTGCTACTGGGATAGAAGGATAATTGCCTTTTAATTCATGATAACCTTTATTGATGATATGATATTGGAATAATTTAGGAATAAGTGTTTATAATAAAACGTGGTGGTTTCCTTAGAATATTTATTCATCTTGGGATTCTCAGTTGATCGTCATGGTGAAATTTTAAGTAGAACTTATCAGTAGTCCTTGCTTTTAAGAACAATACGTAGGATAGGAATTTTGTTCAATGAATTTTTTTATAGTAATGCAGTGAGTTGATGCTCGGAAAGGAAAATGTTCTTCGTGAGTGGCAAGTGGAGGGTCCCAGAAATCATAAAATGAGTCCTTTCATGAACCAAAACGATCAAAAATATGTTAATATAAATGACTAGCGTTTATTGCAGCGATTATGACTAGACTTGTTAGAAGAATAAGGAAAACAGAATGCATGAGAGGGTCAGAGAGGGAAGTATATTTTTACCATATTAAAGCTTTCCATAAAAATTGTGCAATATTGAGCCGCCATTTAATTAGAAAGCATTGGCGTGCGTTGATGTTTTTTCAGTATAATTATGCCAGATATGATGCTCCTACATACTCACCTAGTTCATATAAGGTATTATGTATGTAATGAAGGGTGAGTTAATGAAGAAGGCAAATGATGAAGTGCTTAGCGAGGTAGTGAAGAAAATTTGAAGATCAAGTCCGAGGGAGTAAGTGGAGAAAGATGGGATATGGGGGAGTTTTTTTAAGGCGCGACGAAGGAAACTTAAAGAGTGGAGGGAGACTGAGGAGGAGAAGGGTTTGGTGGAAGTGTAAGAGGGAGGATATATGTATATATAAACATAGGGAAGGAGGGTGGGGAGAGGAAGAGGAAAGGAAGGAGGGGGTAAAGAGGGAGGTGGCGAGAAGAGAAGAAGATGGCATGGGGAGGGCAGGACGCGGGAATGAGGCACACTTAACCTTACGGCACGGCCGTTTTGCTCCGACAGGCAGTCACCGTTTAGGGGTCGCCTTCTCGGAGAGGGGGTCGGCAGGAGTGAGTGATGGAGAAGGAAAGGGGTGGGAGATGTGAAAAAGGAGGCGGACGGTGTCGAGGATTCCAAGGTGTGGGGAGAGGAGGGAGTGTGGATGGCGGGGGGGGGGAAGGAGTTGAAGATGGGCGGTTTGCTTATGCGAGGACGGAACGGAACATGGGCGGGGGGAGGCGGGCAGGGTTTGTGCTCGCTGGTTGGATGTGGAATGGGAAAAGAGAGAATGAGTGGTGAGCTCATTAATCCTCGCGTTCAGGAATAGGAAAGCATGCTATGCGAGTGGGGGAGAAACGAGGGCTGGTGGGTTGGGAAGGATTGGGAACAGTGAAGGGTGATATGGACCGAGAGTAGGGAGTGAACAGTCATACCCCGTCCATAATACCAACGTGCGTACCAATCGACTCGGATCCACTCTATTTGGCGTGTAAGTTACCTACTATCTTAATTTCGAACTGCAATTTCCACGGTTCGCAATATCGCTTGAATAACTATCAGATATTCCCTAAGAAATGGAATGAATCCCAAATTCCTGTGTTTCCACTTTTGAAAATTTTTTTTAGACAAAGTACACTCCTCTCTGCTTGTTATTTAAAACATTTTCCCCTGCACCGTTTGTAACTGTTTTTAGTTTTACGCAAGCCGTGGAAAGTTTGCATCATATGGAAGAACAAATTACGGCGGTGAGGACACGCATTCACCAGCGTCTTCAATTCCCTAGGCACTTATTTTTTATTAATACATGGGGAGGTCTTTGTCTCAATTACATTGACGTGCCATCAGAATACAAGCTACGTAGCTAGAATGAGTGGGGTGAAGTATTGTTACTACTTTCGGTGCAAATGGATTGGTTAATAATCGTAGATAGGGAAGCAATTGAAGTACAAAAGGCAATAAGAGATTGGATAAATAAACAAAATCAATTTATGAAACCTTGGAATTAATAGAGGCAGTAAGAGATGGGAGAAATAAAAAAATCAATTAATGGAACCATCTCCTGCGGCTGGTGTCTTAACACCCCCTGCCACACGCCCATGCGGGGGTTCGCAGGGTATTTTGTAAATGTAAATGTATTCCACAGAGATTCCCACTTAGCAAGCCGCGACTGTTAAGCCAAGGAAGTAATCGTGAGATGTTGCATCCGGCCTGCAGCAGTAGAAAAATTCTTAGTAAAATGGTCAAAATTAGGTATAACCTTGAGCTACCTCAAGAACTTACTGAAGCACAGTCGATGTTCGCTGGAAGCCACGAATACCACATGTTTTCCCATGCATGTTTGTTCAAAATGATGCCACTACCTTTGAGTGTAACGCAGGTGAAACTCTTTCTGAAGCTTCCGTGATTGTGAAGTCTACGGTGACGGAGTCGTGGAGTGGGGAGTATTTTTTAGAGTGGAAGGCATGAAAAGAGTCATCTTGTCATTGTTAATGTGCTGTCTGAGAATTCGAGTGCTTTCTAGCAATTAATTAGTCCTTTTTTACCTGTGAAGGCGAAGGCTTAGTCGGAATTTTAAGAAAGATAAACGATATCTGCCGTTTCATGAGTTTAAATCCGAGTGACACTTTCTGTGAAAGCGAAATTAAAGCTGGGCGTTTGAAAACTCTCAAAACTGAGAGTGAGCACAGTAATTGCTAGGCGTTTTTCTTTCGTGAACCGAGCCATTGTGCTGCCTACGTGATTTAAAAATCCATGGCTCAATGGGCGAGCATGAGTAGGATGAAAGGCACCCAAAGGAATGGGAAAAAGCACGAATAGGAACATGCTGTTCTCGCGCGGGATCACAAATCGGAGGATTATATGAGGAAATAATAGAGACACGTGTCAAGTGGATTAGACAACGCAGCCATGTTTTTCGGCTCTGAAAAAGTTGTGGGCTATTACTGACGTACATTGTGCTTTCTAAATGACCATGAGTGGCAGATTAAATTTGGCTTTAATTCGGTGATCTGGGTCTTTGATAACGCCGAATAAAATGGAAGTCTTTTTAAGTTACATTGAATCGTATTTTTAGGTCTCTCAGTATGTGCTGTGCTAAGTATGCCGTGATGAGAACTAAGTTTTTCCAGAAGGTTGTCTGCAGTCATAAATGGAGCAAATAATTTTTCATCCCGTTTAGTTTTTCATGGTGAAAATTTTCATTTTTTTCCATTTTATGACTTGCTTTTTTAAAGATGCTGACATAATTTAAGACGATTTTCCCCCAGTACAAATTTGTATATTTCTAGCATGAAACAACACAATATAAGTAAGAAAATTTGAAAGGACAACATGGAGGAAACTTCAGTACATTTCTCCAGCATTAATGCTTGTTTTCTGGCCACATAACAGAAATCCGAAAAAAATATGACAAAATTATTTAGGTAGTTAGGAAATATCATTGATTTCAACAAGTGGTTTGATTAGTTGGATCCCCTCCTATTGAAATGTAAGCTTACCGTTGAATTTGGCAAAAATATAACTATACCTAGAACAGAATTAATTTCACGTAAAAATTTTCGGTAAAGCTCCAAATGGAATAGGTACAGCAATCGGACAAAATGGTTGCCATATAATAGTCATAGGTATCTGTAACGCCATAATCATTTCAAAAGAGTTTTTTCCATATTTACGAAAAGACAATGGTGAATAGTCAACTTATAAATAGCTCGGTAATTTGGTAGAAATTGAAATTAGGTAAACGGAAGACTTAATAGATCCGCTGAAAACTTGAAAAATAATCATTTGAACATGCAAAAAATATGTACTTAAAATATCGTATGGAGATTCATTCTGGACCTAATATTTCTTGATAGTAAAAACTTGTACTCTGACATGATAGTCGTCCGTAATTTTTTATAATGACCGTTCTTGCATTCTGATTTCATCCGACTAACTAAAGAAGACGTAATTGGTAATTGTTTGTTTTACACAAGACTTTAATTGGCAGCTTTTAAAAATAAAATCGATTACAAAATCAATAAAATATCAATTTCACAGAGCAGTTGCCCGGATGTTGGTATTCAACAACCGTAAAGTCCCAAAGAGATTCTTTTTTCCAATGCAATGAGGGAGTATATTTTGTATTCACTAGTCTTCTATACCTATATAAACCTTCGAGAGTTCTCGTGACGCCGTTTCTTCCGCTCTTTATCACTTCTGATGCGGCTTTTTCCAATTATAAATCGCTTACTCCAATTACCTCCCAGAGGTTGGCCGCGTGAGCAGTTTCTCCGAGGAAATTTTCCAAGCGATCAATTAGACATCCCACAAGAAATGAATTCACAACGAGGAATGCGTTCCTACAACTCGGTCAGGTAATATGTATTTCGATTGAAAAAAAATCATACACCAAAGCCATCATGCAGCGGCGTCGATAATTTTCACAACGCGCGGCCACCCTATTAAAAATCAAGAGGCCATTATTCATCGCGAATGCTTTTTTTTTCATTTTCTTCTCATCCAGTCACTCTTCGAGTTCCGAAGACTTCTTCCGATCGCCATTTTCCAGTTTCCTCGTCGGTTCCTCCTTTGCTTAAGGCATGCCTTAACCGCTTTCCACCACATCACTTTTTTCACGTTTCTCGTTGATTATGTAATGCCTTTGCTTTGGGTGCAAAAACAGTTCTGTCTGGCTTATAGAAGCATTAATACGTACTGAAGCTGCGTGCTGGAAGAAAGTGTTGAGAGTCGGGAAGGAGAAAGAGGCTCAAAGATGTGAAGGATTCTCGGACTCAGGGCGAGGACATCTTGGCGAAGCCGCGGGAGGTGCGGCATTTGCACTCTTTTATTCCATCGGCCTAGCCAGTAGCCTCCTTAGATGGAAATCTTTCTTGAAATGGAGAAGAAAAACGAGAGGGGGACATTGAAATAAAAATAAAGGAATGGCCTAATGGAAATGAGGAAGGCAAGTCTCGTGTAGAAATGAGTGGGAATGTCATTTTTTTGCTTGTATCCATTTTTAAACTTATTCATAAAACTCCTAATGAGATCCGCTTTCTCCATTTCTTGAAGCAGACTGTAAATAAAAAAGAATTCACTGTGCGGTAAATTAAGTTTTAACTCAAATTTAGTTCAATTTTAATTCAGTTTCTCGTGCTTTAATTTACCATAAATGGCCTTATTAGGAAATTAATTTACATATTTTAAGATTGATACTGCGAATTTGGGTAGCAGCTTTAATCTTAAAGGTAAAATACATGACGAGATATATACATTTATTTCAGTGAATCAGGAAGCACAGATACCATGAGAGCTCATCCCTCGACGATAAATTATTAGTTGATGAACCTTACATGTCAACCTGATGTCAAAGTGACAGTGCAATAGATATAAATATTGGTAAATAACAAACATATGTGAAATTAGAATACATAAGTATTACTATTAGTCCTTATTTGTCCGTATGCCGTTCGACCTATCCTTCTCACGAAAAATTGCGATTGATTCATTAACATACTGTGCAAAAACTCAATCTGTTACTCTTATAGTTTGGAACTTTTAATATATTTAATAATTTGGAATTATTATAGATAATTTATAAATTATACGAAAATTCCTACTATCTGTTATTTTAAAACAACTTGCTCAATTTAAAACAAGTTAAAATATATTTACGGTACATGAAAAGAATTTAATTTAATCTTTGCCATCATCTTCCATCTGTTTTAAGTTTTCTCAGAAACGTCCTCAATTCCAATTTCCTGATGTACCGTCTCTTCCCGGAACGCATCAAATTAATAATGTCCTAATCAAAGGCATTAATTAAACTGAATACTTAGAGAGTTATTCTCATCAATCATGCCGCGACACAAAACATGATACATCCTCAAATTTCTCGGCTTCCTTGAATCTACGGCAGAGCTATTTCATTCCTTAAAAATAACAGATTCCCGACCACTCCATTTCTTCCATCTTCCTTAACTCACTCTTCGAGCACGACGTTTATTAAATGTTTAAGATGACCCTCTCTGCTCATTGGGAGGCGGTAAATCCATTCTCTTGTGAGAGGATAGAGGAGGGGCGCAGGAGTGGAGGGCTGGGGAAGGATGAGCATAATTGAGATGTATATCCCGGATCACTCGATTGGATGGGAATTTGCCGCGAAAGCGGGAGGTCAAGATTTGTACCGATGAGAGAGAAAACTTTTCCATTAGGAAAAAGGAGGGAAGAGGGAGAGAGAGAGAGAGAGGTAGGTTAACCTGTTGGCGCGGCGCGGGATGTCGTGCCAAGGACGGTTATAAGGAGATACACGCAATAAGAGCAGGAGCATTCTGGGAGGGGGGGTGAGGGAAAGAGACGGGAATGTATAGTGGGGGGGGGGACTGGGAAGGTAGACACGGCGGAGCACTGAGATGAGGTATTGGGAGATGTTTTTGCGGGCGCCTATATCGGGAAATTATGACGCTGGAGACCGGCGGCGATGGCCGATCTGAAGTGGAGCTCACGCTTGCCGTAAATTATACATCTGCTGCTTTCCGCCGCAGTTGGGTGGAGGGAGGAGCGGGTAAACGGAGCATTGGGGTGGATGGGAGCGGCCAGGGGATGTAAAGAGGGTTGGTTAATGGAAGGAAGGATCTGGGGAAAGGGTGGAGAGGGATACGGGGAACCTTGTGAGCGCCTCTGAATTCCCTATTGATGAAAAACAAAATAAACTATCGATGAGGATTACTCCACGCTCTGCCTGCTTAGCAGTTCAATTGACTCGGAGAGACGTGTTAACCCACTATGACCCGTTTTTTTGTTTCTTCTGTAAAAAAATTATAAAATGTAACATAGGCATCCAATTCACTTTTACATAAAAATTAACTATTTTTTAAATGTTTAACCATTTATGTGCGTTAATAGGTACTGTTACTCAGAAGTTGCAACGGTAACTAGGGGTAATGAAGTGTAAACAGTGAGTAAACACATGCTTATATGATATGTTACCTCCAAGTCACAGTGGTTTATAGAGGGTTAACGCGTAGAATTAAATATGGTACGTATTCAGAGGCTGTTAAATATTTTGCACTTAAAGTACCTCTTCATGATTCTTAGGTAAAAATGGGAAAAAAATAAAATCAAGACCCCACTGTTCATCGCAAAAACAAAATGAATAAATTAGTAAGCTGCAATTATATTATTAACGACACTTAAACTTCTTGAAGTTAATTTCTGAAAGTCAGAATGAATATAAAGATTTTATCAATTATTTGTTTCCCGAAGGTAGTAACTTTTACTCAGCTGTACAGTTTTCACGTTGAGTAAATCATAACTGAGTTCTGTGAATTGCAAATACACATTTATCAATGAGCTCTGTTTAAATTTAGAAAGGTAATGAATTTGTGTTATTCCTTATCAACTAAAATCCGAATGGGTATTCTTTAACTTAAATTTCATTGGTATCAGATGCAAATAATAGTTTGCTCTAACCTGAAAATAACTCATGTTTTTTTAACATTTAGGGCCTTTATTACATGGCTTCGTAATTCATCGGCCTCGAATATGGTGGATAATTTTCATGAAATCTAACTACAAAACGGGACTAACACGTCTGATGCATGAGATACGATTCCACAGCTGTGGCTGTTCTTTATTTATCCGCAATAAAAGTTGAACACATCCAGCAAGTCAGTTTACATCCTTAATAAAAGTCATATATTTTCGTCTTGATGCAACTAAAGTTACGAGACTTGCGCACATTCATTCAAAAGCGAGACACCGCCACATCTGAAGACCCCTTCTTTCACCGCGGGAGGACCACATGGGAACTTCTGGGTGCCCGTCCACGATAAAGGTCTACGCGTTGGAATAAAAAAACGTCGGGGCAGATCGACGAAAAGGAAGAGGCTAAAGAGACAAACATCTCCAGCAATGAGTTCGTGTGTGTGTGCCGTGTGCAAACGCGTGAGTTTTGTTCGGGGGTCTTTTTAAACGATTGGCTTTAGAGTGGTGACCGAGGGTTGGAGGAGGTCACGGGAAGAAAAGGTCTCGTATGTCAGCCCGTGTTTTTCGATCGGGTGGGAAAATAAAAAAAGAGGCAAGTCATTCGCGGGTTGTTAGGAGAGAGTGCCTTGTGGAATGGGGGGGGGAATAAAAAAAGTCCATTGTCCGCGTAATGAGAATCCAGTTATGCGAGACAATTCCGAATCGATTAAATTGACCCGACGAACTTGAAAACGGGGGAGAGGAGGTGGAAGGCCAACTGGGACCGGAAGTTAAGTCTAAGTAGTGTGCGGTTGTGTTTGACGCCGTGAGGAGAGGATGAGAGCGGAGTGTAAGCGACCAAGGAGGAAGTGAGTCGGCATTTAACCTTCCCTTCATTCCACTCCGTCCATCCGATCTCTTCCTCCCACTCCCTCCCTCCCCAACCAGACCCTGCAGTGTCCACAGGGGATGGGTTGAGGGTCTGTCCCTGCGGATGATCGCACAATAGGTCGCAAGAGGCACAAACAATAATAATTATCCGCCAGCCCGGATGTTGAGGTGGTCGTCTCACCCTCATTTCGGGTCACGGGGACAGACAATCACCCTGACCTAGCACATACCCTCGTGGGGACAGGAAGGGAGGCTTCTACCGGCACAGCCTTCGTCTTGGGTACATATACGTGAGACTTTTTTTCTTGTCTGTTACCCTTTCGTCTAATTTAATATCTGCGAACGCGGAAATGAAGCTGCGGGGGGCCACTGGCCCTTCGAAATCGTACGATCTATTTGAATCCCCATTACCGATGAGACAAGGAGCCCACAAGACGCAAGGACGTGACTGTTGTTGGTGGTTTGAATATTAATAAGCCTTAAGCCGCAAACGATAATTTGGCGGGTATTTCGGGTTTCCGTTAAAATATTCAAGTGCTCTGCAGTAGGAACACGATTACGTTAATGTATGATTGGTATCGTTTAATCATCTTCAACATTGATACCCTATGTCTACAGAGACACACCATTAGTGATTAAGTCGTAGATACATTAGAGCAGGAGGAAAATAACGAACAAGGATTACAAAATGCTATTGAAATAATCTGCTATGGATTAAGTAACTCAATGAGAAGTATTTTTTCTGTTAAATCTAGATTCCTGGTGCTTAAATAATTTTTACAGTTTACATTACTGTTTGAAATCAGGAATCATGTGTTTTCAGAATAAGTCCTTTTCACATTCTCGTAACGAAAAAAATAACTTATGCTATATGTTAATACATGAAAAGACAGGCACTAAGGTTGAATAGCATCACAACATCAGGCATCAAAATATAATGTAGGTATTGCAAACGTTCTTCCAGGATTAAAATTGTTTCTGCCCTCGTGAAATTATGCATTTGATAAATTAACATATTTGCATACCATATGATCTTTAATGGTGGCAGAATAAGTCTCTAGATATTTATTTACTCTGATGCAAATTTCTCCCTTTAACTTGTCAAGTGAAGCAGGCGATAATATTTTTAAAGACTTGATATCTTTATTCCAAGTGCTTCAGAACATCGCGATTTACCGCGGATGATTACTGCTTTATCTTGAGGGTTCTAAGCACGCTTTGCATGTAAGTTCTCGCTACAAAATAAATGACTCCATTATGAAGCGTTCATAGCTTGACATAAGATGAGTGGCTACTCCAATTTAAAAGACAAGAGCATTTATTAGAAAAAATTCTCTAAAAAACCACTCATTCAATTAACTTGGCATTTTTATTAACGATGTGACTCCGTACTCAGCTGTGTTCACGGGGAATTTTACACACGACAATCCTATTAGGTTAGAGGGCAAACTGCGGCCTCCTATCCTTTGGCAAATATTAACATTCTTCTGCAAAATTAAAGTATAATCGGTGACGAAATTAACTTTTGGGCTCTCTGAACGTTTCCTTACCTTTTTCTACTCTTTTTCACTAAATTCTACTTGAGGGGTACTTTAAAAATACTTTTCTCGCCTATACAAGCTATGTAACGCTCCCTCAGAACACAATGCGAGAATAAAAATGTCAGCAACCTTGCTTCCTATAAAATAAAGAAGGTTTTCTTTGTGGGAGCGACAACCGAAAAGATAAGGCGTAAATGCTATCGGCCGCTAAGATCTTCGGAAGCTATTATTCGCCCTCTCCAATGCGATTCAGCTGGTTCAACATGGACACCGCAAACCCGGCGAAATAAAAAAGACAAAATATTCAATGTCGTCCTCGTTTTCATTTCCCTTCTCAAATACTGCGATTTAGAACAGCGTTCACGGAGGAGAAAGAAATAAAACTTGGGAGTGGGAGGAGAAGGGGACATAAGAGCACAGGTTGTCCGAAATATCTGTTTCCGTCGAATAAACTACGGCCAACGATTTCCGGTCTGAGTACTGGGTGGGTGCTCCATAAGAGGGCCAAGGGTGGGTGTGGGCAAGCAGGACGTCTGGACATGTCGACGAGGTTTTTCGGAGGAGCCACTCGATAATTTAAAAGGATCCGTTTTGCGTGAGCGTGTGTATTTGTGTGGGAGATTGAGAGGATGTTTGGGAGTTGGTCGTGGAAGTTAGGGTCCCCCATTGTCCGCGTCCCATCGCCGCCCTCGTGAGAAGAAGAGGACATCTAATTGCCGGCTCTGTGAATGCGCACGCGTGCATGCGACTCAAAAACCCACTCCACCTCCTTACATAAGTTTTCCCCCCTCCCTATCCCGTCGCCGCCCTCGGCCACTTTTCACCCTCTTTCCCCCTTCCCTCCCTCACTTCCAACCCCATGTGCCAATGTCCAGGTGTACGGGACGAGTGGGACAGCGCAGGAACCCACGCCTCTTCGGCTGGGACGCCACTGGCCGCCTCCGGCCGCCGACGACCACGTCGACGCGAGGGCCAGCTGCTCCCCGACCACATGAAGCGCACTCCCCGCCGTCTAATTACCCAACTGACCACTGGAGACAAAACAGCGTTTTTAATGACCCGGGATCTTAGATTATTTCGCAAGCATGGACAGCCTGCATGTATGATCCCACGATGCGCCCTCTCAATAAATCCCGTATCATAAAAATGGGGGGGGGGACCAAGGAGGCAAATTAAATGGGGGAATCATGATGATGGTTACAACTTTTACTGCTCTCCTGGTGAACAAAGAACATTGCCTTACTTGCAGACGTTGTATAAAATGTATCACTTCATTTTATTTGTTGTATAGAATAAACTCTCATTCAATTACTTGCGTGTTTGATGATAAAATAATAATGGAGCAGCGTTAATTGTTAATGAAGTAATACAATAATTACCTACTTAAGCTTTAACACAATAATGGAAATACAAATCATCATGACGTGCTGCTGGAGATGTACCGACAATCTGAATGTCTTGAGGCATACTCACAGTACAGTAATTAGGTATTCACAAATGAAAAAACGTAATGAACGTAATTGAACGTAATTAGGTATATTTACCTAAGTTTAAAAAAAAAACATTTTATCAGATATAATAATTATCTATGAAAAAGTGAACAATACTCTTGTGCTCCCAATCACGTTTATGGATTCTTCGGATATAGTTAAATTGCTATGTCACCTTTCTCTACTTGAAAAAACTGTTAAAGCAAATGGTTGCTGATGAACCGACATTTTTTTAGGGTAGCGTAAAGACAATTTGCTAATTTACCCTTACAGCACGAATGGGAGCACTAGAATAATGTTGACTTTTTCAGACATAATTATCATGACTGGAAGAAGCAATGTAGCCGAGATAATTATTAGAGAGTTTATGGGGTAAAATATATGTCAGATCTGTGCACATTATACACCCACTACTACAATAGCGTGATTTCTTCCCGAAATAGTGCAAAAAACATTAAACGACATGTACTTAAATTTATACTTCACCGCACCAGTATATTACATGCCCAGTAGACTGCAGGTGGTATTTGAGAACACCACGTTAACTTTATAAGGAATTTGCATTTAAATTTTATTACTTTAATCGTCATTGACTGATGAGCAATGAAACGTCGATTGCAATTGGAATGGCGATTTTTCTCAAGAATGACTGTATTTGCCTTGGGTTTAATTTGCTGTTTATATGGAAATGTTTGATTATTCCTCCTTGTTTCCTTTATGAAAGAGGAAAAACAATGAATCACTCTGCACTCCCGGGGAAATAATTTCCATCGCCCGTAATACGTTTAAGAGTGTAAAAATACACATTGCAGACGTATTATGATAAATATCCACGTTATTCTATCTGGATATTTCAATATTTTCAAACGTTTTACGAGATTGAACATGAAAAACAACGGCAAGCTCCGTCTAAATCTTGAAGGAAAAAAAGCTATGTACTCTGCATGCATTCCCAGTAATGCCTTGGTAAAACTGGATTTATTCCAACTTCGTTAAACGTCTGAAATGTTAAATCACTCGAACTAATACAAACCATGCGCTTGTGAGGTGAATTAACTATTACAGTTTTATTGGGGAGATATATTATGTATGTACTTCATTTTATATGCTACAGCTTATTCAGGGACAAACTCACGATCGCTTTCACTCCCTCTCCTGATTTTAATTTCGTATACTTTTCAAGGATATAATATGTTAGTCTGACATAAATACGAGTATTAGGACCATTAAAGGTGAAAACAGGACATAAATTGATGGTTAATGCCTGCTTTAATGGATGTCATTTTTAAAGTGTTAAAATTTGATGCATATTTTTACAAAAATATGTAAGAATTCACCAAAATGTCACACATATTGAGATTCAATGGTTTTAACAGATTATAATTTATTGGAATAAGGAGTGGGACTTTATTTTAAATCAGATATAAACGCTGACTCATCCTAAATCCAATTTATATATTAAATCTTAAGTTTCGGATATTTTAAAATTAAGTTATATATGACACCGCTGAGTACAAGACGAATGGGAATTACAATTTCTTCTGGTTGTATTAAAAATTATTGTAACAATTCAGCTTAAACAATATTCTGAGTTTAAAAATTCAATTTTTTATAGCCTTACCCTTGTGAAGATACTCACGAAACATGGTAATTTTCTAACCAAGATTTATATTTCTTTTTTCAGATCCGAACGATCCACCGAAGATCAAGTGCAACCTCAGGAAGCACAAGCCGAACCGAAAGCCCCGCACCCCGTTCACGACGCAGCAGCTCTTGTCATTGGAGAAGAAGTTCCGCGAGAAGCAATACCTCTCAATAGCCGAGAGGGCCGAGTTCTCCTCGTCGCTTCACCTGACGGAGACGCAGGTGAAGATATGGTTCCAGAACCGGAGGGCCAAGGCGAAGAGGCTCCAGGAGGCGGAGCTGGAGAAGCTCAAGATGGCGGCGCGACCTCTTTACCCCCATCACCACCACCCGCACCCCCACGCGCCATTCGGACTCATCGCGCACCATCCACACCATCCCTCCCACCCGCACCACCACCTCTTGGCGTCACACCCGCTCGTCCAGATGCAGAGGCATCACCCTCCGCCGCACCCGTCGCAGCTCGCCTCACCCCTGGGGCCCTTCCCAGGGATCTGCCACCAGCCGCCACCGCCTCCGGTCCCCCAGCAGGCCTCCCACGGGCCCCCGCCGCCTTCAGGCAACCCTCAAGCCCCCCATGCCGTCTCCGCAGCCTCCCCGGCCACCTCCCCGGCTCTCAGCGCCCCCTCGCCCAACCCTTCACCCACCGGCTCCACCGGGATGTCGTAGCATGTTGCGCGGCAGAGGTCGCGAATTGACGAGACGCGTCGAGAAAGACTATTACACATATATGTGGGATCACTGCTGGCCCTTATGGGGCCCATCGCCCGGATTAATACTCAATGATTTTACAGACGGAGGTCACAAATTGACCCCAGGCTTCGGAAGTGGCTATAGGGGGCACATTCGTGGGACAGCGCCCCAGCAAAGGCAAAAGCATATCAGGTGTGTGTGCCGTGTTGTGGAAAACCAGTGTCGTGAACGCCGTGCATTACATTGCGCTACTTCACGTTATGTGACTGAAAGAGAAACGGACGTCGATCACCGCCATGTAGGATATTGGAAGAACCTGTACCTCTAAAAAAGACTTTTTAGGTCCCTATTGATTTATAGTATTGCACTATCTGTCCCCTAACTGAGAAGAATTGAAACAGTGGTTTAATACAATGAATATCATGCACCATGATACCTTCATTCCTTTTCACTGAAAACCATGTTTTCCAGCCCCTTCTCTGGAGTGAGGTTGCACGGACAAAATTGCTTAAGACAGCAGCCTTTCCTTCAAGAATGAGTCCCGCAAATTACATACGTATTTGCATATAAAGACTTAATCATCCATATGAATGCTCGATTGTGAGAGTCATGTGTAACGTATGCAGAATATTGCCAACAGAGTCAGGCAGACATTTCATTATGTATATAGAAAAAGTGTAAATAACCTTTGTAAATTATATGTTATCAGCATTAATTATTATTAATATTATTTTATGTATCCATAGTCTGAATGAAGTGAATGTGTTTGAGTATATGAAACAAAGAGAGAAGAAAGATAAGCTGCTGAATAAACTCCTTATCACAAGAAATTTGTTGGTGTAATTCATTGCTAAAGAAAAATATCATCACCATCCGAATCATTAACATCATTTATTATTTTGAGAATCCAATTATGCACAATTGTCCAGAAGTTAAACAAGCCTACATTAGTAAAAAGTGTACTGAGCGTTTTTGTAAAACAGTAAGAAAGCTCATATTCATTAACCTTGACATTTATGATTCAAGGCAGAATAATAAAGTATATATTTCTTATAGCTTATAAAAGTCTCATTTCAATATCATTTAATATTTGTCTGGTTTATAACAATCGCATTCAGTCATATGAAACAGACAAAAAGGACAATTATGAATAAATTCAACAGATTCAGGCGAGATATCGTGGAAGTTCTTCATAATGTAAGAGAAACAATTGCACTTTTCCACAAATTGCTTTAATGCGTACAACGCGTTTTGGCTCACAGAGCCATCATCAGGTACAAGAGTCTTGTACCTGATGATGGCTCTGTGAGCCATTAATTAAAGCAATTTGTGGAAAAGTGCAATAGTTTCTCTTACATTACAATTATGAATGTAAAATACAGCTATTTCGTTTTATTTATTTACCACTTGCTGGTGGTAACAGTCTCGAGAACCAAATGGCTTGACGACTAAGAAAGCTTGTTGTGTAAATAAATACAAATTTACTTTTGTATACGTCACCATGAGTAAAAATGTCACGAATATTTTACACAAATATATGCCACCATATCCTAGGGGAAATTAAAACAGAAGATTCACGAGTTTTTTATCTGAGAGTAATGTAATATTTGCACAGATATTCATACTATATTCATTTAAGTTTTTGGCATAATTTCGGGTCACGGCTAACGTTGCTTCAACATATGATTTTCGCGATTAATGTTGATGTCTGTGAATATGAAGAAGATATTAGAACTTAAATAAACGACTTTCACCTCAAAACTCAGTCGCTAGAGCAATGAGCATTAATTTCTATTTAATGGTACGTTAATGTTAGCTGAGCTTATTGCTATTGTTTTTCTTGGTATTGAATTTTTGAGGCTGCATACAAATGATATAGTCAATATTAATTTCCCTGGGGGGGGGGGGGGAAAGCCAGTTTTTCGGTCTTAGGAGACACTATAGAAGTTGTGCCACGCAGGTTATTTTATTCCAATTTTAATACATAAAAATTAATATTTGGCTATCTTCCGGGCTAAAAGAGTTTGACAAATTTATTTGCTTAATTTATTTGTTTGACAAATTTATTTGCTTATTTCCGCACTACGCAGGCTATCCAAACAACCAATTCTTTCCACGGATTTATATTATAATTCGCCATTACATTCTTGACCACAAACAGTACCTAATGCTTCAGATGTAGGTGTTATTGGATCAAAGGTAAGTTCCAAGAAAAATATATCACTGTACATTCATTTACTTACGAACTGTTTCCTATGTTAAGTTTTCTCATTGCTCAGTCTTGTATAAGTATTTTTTGATCAGGGATCCTATTTTTGAACCAGATTATTCAAGTAGTTAGTAGTTAGTTCAAGTGTTAGTATTCAAGTGGCCCGAGTTGGAAATAAAGTAAAAGGAAGGCTTTTGCAGAGGAATTTTTCACGTCATTGGAGCCACGTGGACAGGTCCACACGTTTAATATTCAGAACTCTCAACTCTCTGTAGCCCCGCTAAGAGCAGGCTAAAGCCGAGCCCTTGTTCCCTTTTTATCGCCATTTGTTAAGAGTAAGCTGAGTCTAAAATTATGGATTTTTTTCTACCTAGGTAGCACAACTCATGAAATCCTACTTCCACCAACCCACCCATCAATCCGAAATGAGTGAAATTTCCTCAGTCGGTTTCCCCCGACTACCGACTCCTCCACAGTTTCCTCCTCTATTATCTACGATTTAATTCTTGCGTCTCAGTACGAGGTTGCCTTTTTGCGAGCATTTAAGGGACTCGGTGAGAATCACTCGGTTCCTCTCTCCCCCGTTGGTTTCCAGAGGTGAAAAAGGCGCCGCTCCGGAGGCCAATCCCCTCGGCACACGTTGTGATCAATGGAGAGGTGTGGCGAGCAGGGACGAGGCGAGGGCCGGGCGATGAGGCAAGGGGATGCCCAGAGAGGAGAGAGAGAGAGGAGCATTGAAGATGGAGGGTGTGGAAAAGAGCGGGAGGGGTGGGGATGGGGCTAGGAAATGGAGTGGGAATGGGTCTTTCGAGGAATGGTTGGGCATAGCCGTAATTGGAGCTGTCAGTTCGGCAATGAAAAATTCGCAAATGAAACGCAGGGGATGAGATAGATTTAGAAAGGGGGGCTTTTCTCTCTTTGCCTCGCTTCCTCTTCCGACACTCCTCCTCTCCATTACAATATGACTTCGCTGCGATCGTATATACCACTTGAGATTTATGTCGGCTTTACATCCTCCCCTTCCACTCCCCCCCCACAGTCTCTCCGTCCATCTCAAGTCCTCGGATGAAGTGGCGATCGTCCGGGCGTCTACCGCGCGCACTGCCCGGAGGAGAAGAGCGAACCACCGTCTGTCTCTCACACTCGGGTCATTAGCAAGTGAGTTTTCACTGCTCAACTGACGCTCTCAATGCCTTTATAGGCCATTGGTTGTTGGAGCTGATGCAAATTAGAGTAAACTGTCCTCCATCCATTTCATGACGCTCATTTTCTGAATTTTTTTTGCAATTGATTCAGTGAGTCAAGAAGGGGAGAAAAATCATCACTTAGGGATTTTAAGCATAACTCTCCTATGCCAAGCAAAGGAACTCGTCAATCAATATTTTTTAAATGTTATACATTTAAAAAATGCATTTATTTGCAGAAGCTAACAATTTTTCAAGAGTTCTCGAGCTTCGGAACACGACGTTTCAGTACATTTTACAAATGGGAGCATTTTATTTAAAATTTTTGGCATCGCCTTAAATAAAGATGCTCACTTCTATCGTGATAATTTGATTTCAGAGAGAAGCAACTTAAAATTTTAAGAATTAACTGAGAATAAACAGTGATTAAGCATGTAAATCAACGAAATAATAGTCTTACTCAATGGAATATCTCATTTGGTATAACATTATTTAAATTCGATTGAGATGCCGATAGCCACTGGCAGATGAAAAGCCTAAAAGATAACTAACGTTATGCAAATACTCATATCTTTAAATTAATTCAAATGAAATGAATATTATGGAACAGCGTACCGATGAAATTATATAATAAAAACATAGTAATTTAATTATTTATATTTTAAAGGTTCAATAATAGGTATTTCATTTTATATTTGTATTTTGATTGTAAAAAATTTAACTGATGAAGATGTTGAGGCGATGATACGATAGTGGCATTTTAAAAGCTTCAATGGGCACTTTATAGGCTCTTTTTTATTTGTCTTCCCTTTTCTTTATGACTTCCCTAATATGCTTACCTAAACCTGTAACCACTTGGTGCTAAAGGCTCAATTACTGCTTTTTCATAATCAATGGCACATATATTGCACTTGCTAAGGAGTTGGGTGAGTATTTTTGAAACAATGCTAGTGAAAGCAACATATTTCTTCGATTGCGAGGAAGTTAGCCACAATGCTTGCTGGCTCACACTTGCGCAAACAGTCTGCGGTTGCTCTCGCGAGTGCAACAGCCCCGAAAATCTATTCCTTGGCGTCAAAATGAGCCGCCATAATGCCCCCCAAAACAAACTCCCACCTTCCCATCCAGCCCCACCCCTCCGTGCCTCCTTGCCCCCAACTCGCAGATGGGAATCCGATTTTTTTCCTCATCTTGATGGGCCAGAGCGCATGCGCCCCGCTAGTAATCGAATATGCGCGAGAACGAAGGGGCGGAGAGGCGCAACGCAGAGAGGGAAGGTGGGGGGGGGGAGATGGTGGGGGGGAATGATGGGAGGATAGTGAGGTGGGGTTGGTGTACAGGGAATTGTGAGGGTAAGGAGGGAGAGGGGCGTGGGGGGCGAGGCGGGGGTCGTATATGCGCATGGGGTTGAAAGGGACGGCGGAGAGAGAAAGAGGGTGTCGAGGAAGATCTCGGGGATGGATGGGTTTGGAAGCCGGAGGGAGATTATCCCCTCATTTCCAGCTCCGGCTCTTCTTTCGCCTCCCCCCCCCAACATCTCCCCCTGAACCCCCTCATCGTGCCGGCCTATCGCATCGCCGAATCTTCGGGCCTCGAGCAGCCGCCGCCCTACGACTGCTTGCATCGTGGGCGACGGCTAATAGATTGTCCCTATATTTTGTCCATGGAAATCAATACGTACTGCGTGATCATAATGATGCGGCACATGTGTACCCACATGAGATATTAATTATGGGCTGACGGATTAATTACATCTTCAATTGATTAACGTGGTGACTATTACTCAATTGGGCACGCTTACAAACGCGAGCATGTCATTTCATTAAATGGTCGTCCAATAATTTTTCCAACACAATTCATCTCAATTGAATACACTTTTTGTAATAAATTGTGCGGAATGAATAAAGCCTTGAAAGTACTTAGAAAAAGAAATATTCTACTTGATTGCCTATGACTGAAGAGTTTGATGTATAACGTGAAAGTTTAGAAAATACGCGAAAATTGTTTTTGAAGGTTACGTGTCCCTCTGGGCGATCCTACATACATTTGAAAGTGCGCAGAAATTTTTTAATAATCCCCTTAATATCCGGACACAAGTTTATCGAACTGCCAGTTTTTGACTGATTGGTCACACCTTAGGCTATGCACGGGCGAGCGAAACCAATGTGAATCCAGCTGAAGCTAAGGATAGGACAGACAATGATTCAGAATAAGACTTTCCCACGCTCTTACGATGGTATAGATTGTCACTCAATTTCGCTACAGGAACAAATAACCCCGTAATGAAATAACTCATCCGGTAATGATACTGCACATATCCCCTCTAAGTTAATCCAATCTTGACGGAATAATCACAATTTCAATAGCTGGCGTAAGGACGAATACTCATACAAGCAGGCCTTGGAAATTGAACGCATTACTTAATTTAACGCTCGGTAAATCCTTAGGACCAAATAATAACATTAATTTTGAGAATTTTTTCCAAAACACCAAAGAGTGAAATATTTCGTTATTCGTGAACATGACTGGATACAAATCAGAATTTTGCGAAAGTTGATAAAAATGTGCTTTTCATAATTTTCAACGTGCCAATAAGAAGCAAATATCGCTACGTATCATTGGATAATCCTCGGCAGGCATATGTCCATTGAATTGTTTTCAACTTCCCTCTATTCCATTTTTGATGTCATTATGCAATAAAAATCATGGTTAGTATTGCTATAATGTCAATTTTTTAATGAACTACCCATAGGAAAAACTATTGCAGACATAGATTAGGCAGTTGAACTCCTCGGGTGATGGAAAAACGGGTACAAAATCAACTTAGAGAACTCTTTCTCTACCTGAAAACAAGAAATTTTCCCAGGCTAATATCGGATCTTTTGTTGATATTCCCAATAAAACGTGTGTCAACGTATTGCCAAGAAGACAGTATTCATGATTGCCAAAAGGTGACGAAAGGATAACTCATAGCTTGAAAAATGACTCCATCTCTTCCATTTTATTGCTCCCCTTATACCTTACCTCTCCATCTTAATCTAAATATTTGCCCGATTGTAGTAATTGTGCTGCGTCTACTTACATCCTGGACTGGGGCTAATAGTCTGCCACTGAATTATGCCTTGTAAGTCAATATTTTGTGCTGACACTGATGAACTCTGCCTCTCGAAGAAATGAATTATAGACTTGGGGGATCGATCACAACTTCGATCGCCCAAAATGAAATCGAATATTCAAATGGACACGCTTAGAAACAGGAGCACAACATTTACTTATATGATTGGTAGAATGTTGATACCAAACAATCAGTCGTTCCGTACAGACAGCGAATATGCTGCCCAAATTATCAACCTATGCGGAAAGACACGCAAGAAATGCCCCTTCATCATGTACGCCTCAAGAAAACTCTATGAACAATTGACTAAATCAACTGCTTATATAAAGTCATTTTGGAATAAATTACAATTAATTAGGTTCATAAATGAAAATCTTACCGTATTGCATACAAGGCAGAAAGTTTTTAGAGGGACGAAGTGTTATGATGTCACTTGTAAAAGAGGTAAAATCCCATTAGAAAAAGCTTACTGAGAAAGTCCTCTTTGAGCTATCCTAATGAGAATTTGTGGGTAAGTAGTGGATTAAATTTGGGATTCCTACGTATTCGCCATAAATGTTTGCCAATAATTATACTACCACTTGTCTGGCATTTGGAAGATACGGGTCCGAATCCTATTATAGGCAAAAGAGTTATCATTGATAATTTCTGCGCGTATAATGTTGTTTCATGTAACCGTGTCGTACCTGCTTTAATGTTCATTTGTACTATTTCGCAGGAGGTGAAAATATTCAGTTATGTGAGGATATGACATCGATTTGCTTCAATTCATCTTCTCTGGTTTCTTTCTATTTCTCCCATCTCGCTTTAAGGTCCTCTTCCATGTAATTTCATCGACCAACGACCACCGCCTTTAGTTATCCTACGGTCCATCGCTTTGCGATACTTCTATTCGGATTGCGTCATTAAAGTGCCGGGGGGTAAAACCACCGCGTCTCTCCCATAGCGTGGCCTTTTTGCTCTGGGCTCCCCTCTCACCCTCTGCCATCCGGCTTCTCTCCATCCGTTAAATCACTGGGCTTTTTCCTTCGTTGCGCAGTCTTCATCTTTATTTGCTTCTCTCTCTCTCTCTCTCTACGCTTCGTTTACGCTCATAAAAAAATCAAGAATCTCCCCCGCTAATTTCTCCTGAATGCCTCGAGTTTCCGGTACAATTGTGGATTTTATTTCATGTTTGCTGGAGAAATGAGCACTTGCATACATGAACATAATTTTTTCCTCCCTTTCTCTCAGAAGATATGTCCGTTCCAATGGTTGACCTTGGTTTTACTATACATATGTCTTGTCCGGTTGACGGTTATAGTGCTCAATTTGTAGAATAAAAAAAAGAAATTTTATCTTTTATCGCTTAAAGCTAATTGAGTTGGAATTATTTGCTGCGTCATTAGCATTTACGTAACCGTAATTGGCACCAGCTGTTATAATGGAATTGAATATGGTCGTATCACCGTATTATGGTATTGTGAGAATGTATTCAAGGTTGGTAATTTTGTAGACATCAAAGAAATAAGTAGAAGAAAAAATAAGGCTTTCACTAAGCGTTAAAAGCCATCCTCTACTCTCGATGTAACGCAACAATATGACTTGACGCAGGATTACAGATGTCGAGTTAAACTATCACCAAGGTTTAATTCAGGATAGGGCAATTATTCCATTGCAAGATATTAAGATATTGACAAAATGTTACGGAACAAATTATAACAATTATTTTTAACTGAGCAAACTAGGTTGGTTTGCATAGTACCTACAGTGGACTATTTTAAGAGATGCTGACACACATTCATGTGTAAATGAAATTACCTCTGGGGGAAGATGTCCTTGACCGACAATAAAACTTACAAGGAAAGTGCAATTTACTTCGAGGTCCTGTTAAAGCTGACGTATCTTAAATATACATCTAGTGTGTTGAATCCTATACATAATGGTGTAGTTACAAGATACGTATTATTTCAACAAATACCTTTTCCTTTTCTGACCTTAAGTCTGCCTATGAAAAAATGAAGAGCTACAAAAGGGATGTTATATCTTGCTAAACATGAGTCTAAAAAAGTAGAATACATTCTCGCGATCATTTTCCGCTCCAAAAGCCAAAGAAAATTTTGCGATTCCCCCAATTCGACTTCCCCTATTCACTCTTATTGTCCTATATCACATTTTATAATTTGTTTGGATCCAGATGCTTGGAAAGAAAACAAAAAGATTATTATGAAATTGAAACTGGTCCTTTTCTATGCACTAAGTCACCTTCTCCAGTGTATTTCATTTGATAAAATTCACATTCTCTCTCCATAGCCATCGACTTCCACGTCTGCGATCGTTAACTGTGCGCTGACATCTGAAGGTTGTGAAGTCATTCAATCCTAACAGGAGGCAATTGTACCATTGTTAAATATAAGAACGCTATAAAGAAAAACTAATATTTCTCAGGCATCAGTTACGTGCTTCAATTATGGAGTGCATGCCGCTGTTATGGAGTTTAAGTTGATCATGATACGCGAAAATATAATGCGTTCGCATTTAAAACCCAAATTGTAACACTTTGGTAAGAATAAAAATAATACAAAGACTTCCCTCGACTAAGAGAATACGAAGATATTGAAGCAAGAATTATGTAGAGGAAAACATCAATAGGAGTTGTTGAACTATTTGACAGAATATAGTAAAAAATTCGAATAAACACTATCCACGGCCCAAGAAAACATTTACTTTATGTGCATAGCAATGCATGATATCGTTAATACAAACACTTATTATTCCACACCTAAATATCTCTCGTATTCACTCATTGTTCTCAATACTAAAGAGCAAATCAATGCAGAAGAGTAAAACTCATCTGGTGGTAAAATACGCCGTTGTAAAATCTGGTCATTCAAAAAGAGGCCGTGAGTCACCTATGATGGAAAACAAATGCTAGATATAGGCGACCGTTAGAACCTTTTATTCAATCAAAAATTTTTAAAATAGTAAAAATATATAATAGGTACAGGTGAATCTTCCGTAAATATTACAATTGCTTTAGGAATTCCTGGACGATAAATGTGTTCATTACTAGAGTGGCTGAATTAGTCCGAGTAGGTACTACCTAAGTGGGAAACTTGAAATGGGAAATAAAAACAATTGAATATTTTTAAAATTTCCCATTTTCAACTGAATGGAAGTTTCATGTTTTTGATACCTCGAGGTAAAATTGAAAAGGTGTATTTTTACACCTGTCTCGTGGGATTTTCGTCGTCCGCACGATATCTTCGTCCTCAGGTGTCCTGACTTCGACGTCTCTTAAGCACTTGGTCCCAAATTTTCGTCCGTCCCAAATCGCCTGCTTGCTTCCTGCTCGGTTTCTTGATTTCCTCTCGCAGCCTCCACCCTATCTCCCCTGATCCATAGCCAGTTCTTATCCGTTTTATCTCTTTAAAGACTAGCTTCCCGTTGTTTTTTTTCCTACCGAGAAAAAAAGGGAAGGCACCCCTCTCCACCTCCTATCTTTAAACTTTCGACACATATCTCCGAGGGGCATCTTCCGCCAGTCAGGGGCCCCTTCATCGTTTACTGCACGTCAGATCCTCCTCCTCCCGCCGCCCCTCATCCGACATGGCAGCACCACCTCACCTGAATGCTCCGACTAATTGCCCATCTCGAAATAGCTCGGATCTCCTAAATTGGGGGTGCCTCGAGAGGTATGGGACGCCTCGACTCCCCTTCTCCACCCTGGTGGCCTTTTCACTTTCTGCCTCCTCACCCACCGGTCCAGCTTCCCAATCTGACTCGTCTTTCTTCCAAACTCTGCGTGCATGCTCTTCCGCGCCCTTCATTTCCACTTTTCACAGACCATCAGAACAACAAACTATGATCTCCAGCTTTTACAGATATTCGTCACTGCGAGGGAGGCTCCGGACTTCCGCCGCGATTTTGAGTACAAATGTTATGGCTGCACATTTTGTCTCGCATTGCAAAAGATTATCAATAAGAGTAAAATTAATTTGTTGGTAAGTTATTTTTAAATGTAAAGCAGTGAAAGGATGCCGATCTCTTAAAGAAAATGCAATACAGCGGCATGTTTCCCATGCACTTAAATGAAGAATAACGGGGATTTATTCTTGCTCTTTTGTGGATCGGTGAATGCCAGTCTGATCATGCCATATCTATATTTACCGTACCACCAACAACATTAAGAGAAATATACTTATTATACTGCCTTCAATCACAGATTTTGCTGGTGATCGGCAACAAAGTGACTCATCCAAATCAGTGTTTGGCAATTAATCTCGACTGTTGAATGTTGACTTTTATTTGAAATATGGACCGATTTGGGATGAAAGGTTATCAATTTCACTTTATGGAGAGCAATTGTAAATGTGTAGTTTTTTTTACCGAGGAATCGCAACAAAGGCTAGTAAACTAATTCATTGGGTTTCAATAAAATTAACAATTGTTAATTTCACTGAATAGTTTCAATAAAATTAACTATTACCATTTTATTGAAATTGTTGTTAGCGTTAATGTTTATCGAAACTATTTACTATTGTTTATTTTATTGTAATAGAAAATTCACTGTACGAGTTAAAAATGCAAATAAACTTCTTTCGAAACAAATCACACCAACACCAAACCATTTAATGGAAATTTAGAGAGAAGAGAATTAGACCTATTCAATGTTGTAACCGTCAATTAACCTAAAATTATATTGAACGATAAAAGGCATTCCAGAGTTGCAGGAATGGGGAAGAGTTATCACGAGACTCGTAACATATAGTAGAGAGTAAATTAAATATAATTAATAATAATCAGACACAATACGAATAAGCATAAATATAATAACGAAATGCGTATTAGCAATTGGACCACTGAGTGCATAAATTCTATTAGAATGAATAATGATTAATTTAGGTTCGTTCGTGTAACATCGTCGCATACAAAGAAAAACAGAATTAGCGTACATCTTTCATACACATTTTCTCCTTATTTTTTCTCAGCACTCAATTTTTCCTGGTTGATTGGAGCTGTATTTGTTTTTTCTTTGTCAAAAAGTAAATTATAGATGGCTTGATCAAAGAAAGCAAAGAAATATGAAAATGACGATTTTTCGTCTTTCCTATAGGCCCCTGCAACATTTTTTAGAACTCAAGACATATTTTTTCGAGGAAACACATTCTGCTGGTGTAATTGTTCACTAAATGTAAAATTTAGTTCAGCTGTGATGATTGGAAAAACATTTTTTGAGGCAGAAATAATTTTTCCTGCTTATGCCTCTCTTCCGCAGAAAGCGGGTCACTCAAGATTCCCCCATGATATGTTTCGTTTCATCGACATCACTCATCCAAGCGAGTACCGTCCTGGGGTTGATTTGGCTCCCCAAAATCCAACCAATGGCTTATCTCAGAATATCACATATTTCAAACTCGAGAGCAGGAGACATGCAACATAGGAAAGGCTATAGAAATCGCTTCTTTACCTTTTGGGAATAACGGACAGAGACCAAAAAAATTCTGATGTATATAAGTTTGGAGGAAAGATATGTCGGGATTTGTCATCATTAAGAAATCCTTGTTATCTCTCGTCCCTTTTCTGCCTGGACCCCTCCCCTCTGGAGAAAGGGCCCTCAACCGCGCGGCATCACGTCAAAGGAACGGGGTTGGAGACTTCCCCGCCCGGGGAAGACAGTCCATCGATGAGAACATTCCTGTATGGAGCGACTAATTGGCTCCACTGGCCATCTTTCTGGTCCAGACTTGGCGTGACACGTCCCACGGCACGGGAGGAGAAGAAGCGGACAGGGAAGAAAACGGGGAGGAAAAGGAGATTGTGCGTCCTTGGTGCTCTTCAGAATTCTCGACAGATGGGGTTGCCGTAGGAGAGGAGGGGAGGACGTCCCGACTTCTTACATACACCGAACGGAACGCCTTGTTGGATTGAATCGAAGCCAAAAACCACGCAATATGCCCGCTCTCTTTCGGTCTCGGTAAATCGGCCGCTCCACCTTGTAGATCCGATCGAATAGAGGGGAAACGAGAGGGGTTGAGCCGGAGAGATGAGGAAGGGGGGAGGAGGAATGGGAGGGTAAAAGTTATCTTATCGCCCTCACGCTTGCCTGCACTTTATATAGAGCGCTTTTTTTTCCTCTTTCACTCAGAGCGTGGAAAAATCATAAGGTGTGCCTTTTCATGTCCAGAAATAATGGGATGGAATTCTGACGCGGCAGGCAATCCACACAGACAAAAAAACCAAGAGAGAAAGAGAGTCCCGTCGGTGAAATAATTAGGAGAATCTCTTGAGACGAGTGGTAATCCGGCTAATTGGTCAGTGCCTATCTTTATATGAGGACATTATTTCGGAGTTCGTGTATTTCCGAAACGATGGGGTGCGGTGGAGAAAAGGGTTGTGACGTGAAATCTCTCCGGGTAGACGGGAGCCGGGAAGATCAAAGGACCATTTCAAAAGAGGTTTTAAGTGTGCGGATGGGCGCGCATAATTGACGATAATCAGATCTGAAGTTCCTGCTAGAATGCCAATTATTTCTAATCCTTTAACAAAGGCTTGTTTGAATAAGACTGGCATCAACCAGCAATAAGGGTTATGTAAGTGAAAGATTAACGGAAACGTACATCAAACGAGGCATCTTTCGTAACTTAAGTCCTGCCATTTATTTTAGTCTATACATTTTTGCTAAACTGTATTCTTCTCAGACAAAGTAGGAATTATATGTATTGCTTAGGCTAAAGCTCATTACTTTAGAACTCAACCCTCTCATCGCGCTTTTAAGCGTTCGTGCATTCGATAATTTCCCGCTATCCATTTACGAAAACTTTTGCCAAAACATGTTGATGACCAGGAATAAGCTCATAAATACTGTTGTTAATTGGCAAATTGCTACAGATGTAACATGGATTTCATTCTCAGCCAAAATGATGAACGGTCATACGCCGTATCTAAAAAAGAGTCACCCCATTATCTACTTATTCAAAAGTAAGAATTGTCAATTACTGAGCGAACATATATTTAAATTAATGCGAACTAGATCTTACTATGCTGATGGTGTGGGATGGTGTTTTCGTGATTTTACCTGAGGTCATTTTAAGAAAGTCCATAAATTTTAGTTAAAACTTCGTGGCTAAAGAAATTAATGCTCGACAATGGCTAAATGGTTGAATTAAGAAATCATTTGAAAACACCCCGACTTAAATGAAATTTCGTGAAGAAAGTCGGCTTAATGGGCTTATTATGTCACTACTGTAGTGTTGTGGCCAACTGTAGAACAGCAAAATATTCTATGCTTGGTATGATGTCGAGAGATTCATTGCTTCTAGCGGTATTGCATTCTATCAATAAAAAGTACCTTGTTGTGTTACCATCATTACATGCAGCAACGTGAATGACTAAATTCTGCGTATAAACCCACATTTGCTAGTATAAAAATTAATTATTTTGTAATGAGTAATTCTCTTTAAGGAAGTTCGTAGCACGGGTTACGTACTTAGCTGTGACTGCCAATTTTTATGTAACAAAATAAAATTCATCGACACAGGTTTATTTTCAAAATGAACCACTAATGCTGCTTGATGATTGAAAATAAGTCAGGATTTATTTAAAAAATAGAAACTAGATCAATTTTACGCATCAATTTCTTTTACTAGTGGTCAAGATGAGGTATTATATCAATTATGTTTCTAAGTATAAGTAATGGTAGCGGGCGTGACTTCGTGGAAATCCTTCATAGTAGGAGCGTCTGAAGAAATTACAACTTGGCTGTTTCCACAAGAGGTTTTATTGTTACCGACCATGGTTTCATTACAGAGTAACATTATCAAGGTGATAGATAATGCTACTCTGTTGTTGCCTTGTTCTAATGTTACCTTGATAATGTTACTCTGTAACGAAACCATGGTCGGTAACAATAAAACCTCTTGTGGAAACAGCCAAGTTGTAATTTCTTCAGACGCTTCAATTGTTTCTACTAAAATATTATAAAATATAATGTGTGTAAAATTTAACATAGTTCGATAGGAATATTCGGGATCGGTAAGTAATCGCAGGATATTTTTCGAAAAAAAAAAAAAGATCATCTTAAATGCTTTACGAGGATTGATCTACAAATTTTCTGTCATTTTAATATAAATATCGAATTTAACATGATACCAAACATCGTATTTGAAAGGCACACCAATATTGTTCGCCTTAATCAAGTCAAAACATTCAAAGATATATAGGGTAGGATATTTTCTCTGCGCTCGAAATGAACAAAAATCGCCGATGAGAAGAAATACTGGTTACTACTATGAAACGAGAAGATTTTTACTCTATGCTGCTGATAGCAGTTTTTCGGGGAATTTTATTCACAAATTAGCTTTAACGCCTTCATTTTATTATTTTTTACAGGACAAGAGTATCTTTACTATCGTTCTCGCCATCTCTGACTATCAGTTGATTGTTTATTTTGGGGTGTGAGCAGTCCCACAAAATGAACCAATGTGAAAACCACAAGAAACATGCAAATTTTAGCACGGAGAACATGCTATGCATTTAAAATCAGAAGGAAATCAGAATTTTAAAATAACAACTAGATATATAGACAAAAAGTTTTAATGTGAGTGGTATAGGTGCCTATTTATTGTATAATCGACTTTTTAATATAATGGTACAGTAACGCTTTGGAGCAATACAGTGTACCAAATAAATATTTTAAAAATTTTATCGACAGAATCTAACGCACCAGAATACATTAGAGCCTTCCTTCTCCATATGGGTGTATGCACGCCCAAATGAAGGGCATGGACCACTTGAGATGAACAAAGAAACAGTTTAAAGAATGCGTTTTAAAATTGCAAGCCTGTCATGTTGCATCCCTCAATTTTTTTCAATCGCGGGTCCAAAATGTTTTCAAGACAAATGCAGCAGAATGCTTTTTTATACTCAGGGTGACGAAGGAATATGGAGCATGCGTCGAAGATCACAGAGCAAGTGTTCTGATTACACGCAGATACATCAATGTCAATCCTCGTTACGCAGGATTTATTTGGCTCGTGAGAAAGTCTCTCTCGTTATTTCATAGGAGGTTTTTCCCGGGAGCATTACTGACCGGAGTTCGAGCTTTATATCGCTGGATTTATGACTTCTAGTCAAAATAGTGTTTTTATTTTTACATGGCGCACGTATTTGCGCAGCTGCGTCCCGATTTCCTCGTTTCAGAGCGTCGACGCAGATCATTTTCCGACACAGATCGAGTCGCATCGGAATTTTTGAGACGTCGAACGCCAAAAACGGTCTTTTTAGATGGACTCTTTGTTATCTCCACACCGCGCATGAAGCTCGATAAGTGACCTCCATTACTTTGACTCTCAGACGTATAGACGGATGTCAGGGTAGAATACCATTTCTGTACTGTTGCATACCTATTCAATTCAACGCAACCACCAATAAAGAAATTCCATGGCGTCCCCACGGACGAAAAAATTTCTTCAGTGACCCGTAAGACACAAAAAAATAGAATTTTCTACAAGGAAATCACAAAGCAGCTTGATCTTTCGTCGAAAAATTTACAAAACTTGGATTATTTTTGTGCAAACAGGGAAATAAATAAGGGATTAAAATATATAACCTATCTGCTGGCTCAGCACAACTAAGGTCTGGGATATGGGAAAATTCTTTGTTTTAATTCTGTGTTACGAGGTAAATGACCATTCTTCAGTTGGGCAGAAATTGGTTAAACACCATTGAATATAAAACAGATCAACGAATAAGTCAACGTAAATAAACATGATTCACGGACTATTTCATACAAGTCACTGCAATAGTTTTATTTTACCATCAAGATCGAAACAATCATAACTGAAAAGATTTAATGAAAAATAATACAAAACTAGGCAATAAAATATTGTCCCATGAAAGCTTAAAGTATAAATTGTTCGATTCATTTCTGTTGTAGTAAGTAGAATATATAAGCAGTGGCTTCCGCCTACTTCACGATTGAAACCAATCCATTTTCTTAGATGATACTTAACGCCAAAGAGTTCTGTTAATGATACCATACATTTTGGTTAAAAGCAATATTATTCTCACGTTTTCACCGCTTGATAAACTTCCCGTGCAATTCTCTCATATTTATATCAGACAATTGAGAGAAACCTGGCGGAAAAGGCATCTTAAAATCGGTACGTACATATATCACCTATGGTATTTCAAGTTCAATAACTGTAATTAACTCTGGCTTAAAAAGTTGAATAGCTTATTATTTCAACTTTATGTGTTTATAAAGGAACTTTTTCCAGTAAAAATGAAAATAATATTTAACAAAATAATTTAAAACTTCTATCAGAAAAATGAATCTAGGGAGTAAAATAATTGCATTGAAATTTCCTCAATGGAATCAAATTGCACGCAAAAAGATATACTATACGATAAATAATTTCTTAAGAGAACGACAATGTAATTTTAGCTTATGAGAAAATCTTAATGGGTTTAACTCGTGAACTTTCAAATGAGCAACTAGGTAAACCGGTTACGATCAACAAGTCTTTCTCAAGGGCTCAGCTGGCGCGTTCATTGGTTACGTAAATGTCCCCAACGGGTGTTAAGATTTCATCTTGCATACTTTCTTGGGAGTGAACATGTCTCGTAAAAATGTCCAATAGCTATCATTTAAATCTTTGATTAAAAGCCTTGATTGATTTCATAGACTTATCTGTACCGACAAGCGAATGATTTTGGTAGTAAAAATGAAAGGAACCGCAATAGTCGTCCCTAGAGGAAGCTGCTTACATACTTTTAATAGATAATATTTAACTAAAACACCATACCTATATATCTAAATAAAATAGCTGGTGAGTCAAGTGTATGCACTAAAACACAAAGAAGTTATAAATGCATGTCCCTCGTCTAACGGGACTACACGATCAATAACCAATTACCAGTAATGATTATAGGCCTGCTGAATGCAATGTCAGAGGTTCATGCCATTTACATTGCCATCAACTGTTATAGGAAGCTAATATGATAACTAGTTTTCATCTATACCTAAGCTGGATATAGAAACTTACTAAAACATGATAGATACTTTACGGTTAATTACGCTAAGATGCAGAATGAATTAGGTCATGTAAGATACTTATAGAAGATAAGCGGACCCGACAGACGTTGTCCTGCCCAAACGTTGGCTTGCCTGCTATTAGCAGGTTCAGCAAACGTTTTTTCGATATTCGAATTTTCGGTAAACTATATGCTAAGTGACATTTGACATTGAGTTCATTTGCACTGTATGTGTTTAAGTACACTTAATTTATAATTAAAAATGTTATTTCCATATGTTTTTCGATGAATAATACACTCAATATGCACACAATTGAGATACATGAAATATCGAAACAGCGAACATAGGTTGAAATGTCAAAACAACGCCAAGCTGCGACGCAAGTGCGACTACTTGTGCATATATTGATACCTACGTCAAACAACACGGCATCAGCGCCACCTATATATACACAAGCATAACTATAAATTATTCTCAGATGATCAATTATTCATGAACTTCTTAGAAGGTTTTAACGGTCAATTATTCATGAACGTATGATTTTTTCAATTTAAAAGTATTGGGGGTTGTGGGGGGGATGAATTTTGGGGTTATATGTTTTGATATGCGAAAAGTTAAAAAAAATAAAAAAATGTCGCCAAAAAATTTCCTAGAACCCGATCGCAGTGCCACCTACTGGATCCAATTGTGAATCTAAACCATCCATACACACAAAAAGTTGCATCAAAATCGGTCCAGCCGTTTAGGAGGAGTTCAGTGAAATCCACACGAACAGAAAAATTATATATATATATATATATATATAGATATATTATTTTACTAATTCCAAATAAAATTAAAAAGGAAATATAATTTTGGAATATTCGTGAATTTTAAATTAACTGTCGGGAAGAAGTTGGGAAAACAAGCCTCCGGAGACATTTCCTCAATCGTCCAAGGTATGAATCAAATAATGGTCATTCATTCTGGGCATAAATATCCATCGTACGGTAGGGAATATTTTCATAGCCTAATGTATAGCTAGGTTCCTATGATTTTCACTAATTCGAGTTATCCAACAAATTGTTGTCCTACTCCAAACTTTCAAGGCTCAGAAAAATGATTCTCATGCTGAGATTATACCGCCCCTTGGAACCACTTGGAAGTCTCAGTACACGCAAAGAGGAGAGCCATGGATAAATGTGAAGTAGAATTGTACAAGAAGAAAGATTATATTTGTTTGAATCCAGGTTAACCTATCATACAATCGAATAGGGCACGGTTTACACACATGGACACGCGATGAAACATTTTTATAAGTTCTTCATTCCAGAGTAGTTGGAAAAGTGGGTATTGTCAGTAAAAATATGATATGCTCTTGTTTACATAATTTTAGGATTGAAATCAGTATTTTTACTTCCAACTTGGATACGACTGAAAAAAAATGTGAATACATATGGAGGGACACACTTGCCATAGTTACCGAAAGAGAAATATCAAATACACTCATTGGAGGGCATTTAATTAAGCAATAATTTTTTTGCGCCAGCATAAATTTGCACACTCAAGGCCCGGTTTAATAATGTCTTCTAAGCATGTTCTAAGCAAGATAGCCGATTTGTATACGTTATTTTGCTGTTAATGATTGTGCGCTGAGTATACTTATCTGATTGCAAATGTATTTAACTGGCAGGAAATCTAAAGTACTATGCAAAACATGTAACTTTTTTGACATTAGATTAGCGAAAATTTATAAGTATAGTTGCATAAGTTTACCGGAGATTACATCTACACCTCCATTCTACCCTGCGAGCCGCCGCATTGGCGTGTTGCAGGGGGTGTTAGGACACCAGCCGTGTAACGACGTAAAGGATAAGTTTTTGGGAGGAGAAATGGTGACGTGTATTATGGGAGTGTATTTAGTGGAGTTCATTTTTTATTGTGATAGCTTATTGTGCGCGGAAAGAACGAGTTTTTTTACTTGTCTGTTTGGCAATGTATCTCTCTTATTTTATCGCTTCTTTCAGACCTAGAGATGAGGTGTCATGATAATATTTTCTGTGTCGCTCTGAAACACACCAGTTCTAAATTTCTCAAGCAAACTGAGTCTTTTGGGAGAATACATTTCTCATTCCGCGATTTTGATGCATCAATGATATAACCTTTAGTCACTTTCCTTCATACAGCAGCCAGAAAAATAAGACTCCTGAAATGATGGCGACTGGAGAGGAGAGGGATGGAAATAACGACGAGTCAGTCCTCCCTCCAACCGCTTCAGTGACTTCCTGATGCAGTGCGACCCAAAGGACTGAACCGTCAGTGACTCTCCTACAATCTTTCGCCCGGCCCTATTTCTTCGCCCCTTCGCACCACCGCCATCTTCCTCCCCCCTCTCCCGCCTTCCACTCACTCTTCCTCTCGTCTCCTTTTACCGTGGGCAGGTGTGGAGCGAGGCGCCGACGGTGTATGCTCGGCCGGTCGTTTATGTGTGCCTCCGAGTGTGTGTGCACACAATGAGTTCTCGGCCTTGGTCACTCCATTTTCTCAAGAGGACGAGGGTATGGATCTCGGGCTCGGAAAAGGGATGGTGGGAGAATATCAACTCCCAAACTGAGAACGAGGCCCACGGGAGAGTTCATATTGCTCCCAGGGAAGTGGGGGACCCTCGAAAAGTGACGCTTACCTTCCCTTCTTCTATTTGCCGCTCGCAGAGAAGACCCCATTGCAAGGATGGCAACCAGTCTCCCACACCCCTGCCTCTTGGCCCCTTTGCCTCTCGAGTGGAAGAAGTCGTATATTCGTCTTCCTGTCCCTCTCTCTTCTCATTCGACCGAAAATCCTGACAAGCGTTGTCTACGCTTTCATTGAGAAGGAAAAAGACAGCATCGGATACGCTGTGAATTGTGAAGAAGATTGCAAAATGCAGTCATTTGCTCCTCTGAATGTGTTTACACATAATTACTTAAGTGTGCGCAACGCGCAAAGTATTTTTTAACTTAAGTATTTACAGGGCAATATTATCACGATTCGTGAAACACACACACATACGCTAGTACACATTGCATCATAGGTAATAAGAATTCGATCGAAATTGCTTGAGGAGAGGAGAATCCTTCAATGGTAAACTTCAAAAACTTACATTGGACCGAGTACAATGGGTATTCTCCAAGATTACAGTCAATAGTAAAATTCTTGCCCGATGTCTGTAGCTGACCTCTTTTCACTCTCTTATCACCCCCAGACCACTTACCAAATCATACTTCTCTTCTTTTCTCACCTTGATCTTAACCAAAATAACTTCGAATCAATTTGGTTGTTGAATTTGGTTAGGTTATCTTTGCACATTGATAGAGAATAAACCCAAACAAATCGTTGACCCAATTTCATACTCAAAATTCTTCGTATGCCTCAAGGGGGCAGATTTCCTGTCTTCAGACACCATTGGAAGTCTTTTCTCGGCATTATTTGCTGCACTTCTCACCTCTACTATCAGCCCTCATTCATTCCCTGGTATCTCTCAACAAGAAAATACACCATCATCTACGATTAATTAATTGACCATAGACGAAGGAAACCAAGCAAAGACTAATTAGGTGTGCAACGAAATATGTAGATAACCATGCACTCCAACGCTCAATCAGCAGCCAAAAATGATAATTCAGCTCCTTCCATATCAGTGTTCTTATCTTTTCTTTCACATACAATTTTATTTGTCACTTCTGTACCATATCCCTCATTTACGCATTTTTACTCTCTTATGGTCGACATACAGAAGAACTCCTAAAATTCATAGTTTTAAGGCGCATCTAAAAATGAGATCTTAAAGATAAAAGGATTTCCACAGTATTAGCCCTTATGAGGCTGTATTTGGGTCGTAGTTATTCACGATTCCTCGGGAAACTGCATACATTTGCTTCAATTCCCTAAGCAGGGTACAGACATTTACCCGCTTTGTCGGAGGAACTCTGTCATATCTTAAACGAATCATTGTCACTGACTTAAAGCATTGTAAATTTTCACACCAGTTCCTTCTACGTCGAACGGTTGCACCGCTAAGGTAACTTCATCTGGTGGATTCGAAATATAAACCAGGAGGTGTACATGATCCGCTGAATTACCAAACGAATGTTATAGAACAGTGCCTAAAGCAGGTATAATTACCAGAAGGATTCAGCTTACAAATATTCTCTCTCTCTTTACTTCCCTTGCATGCTTGATTGAATAGCCAATTCTCATCTTGGCCTGGTCCATAATTATACTTTTTAACTATAACCGAAGAAAAATTGAAGAAAAAAAGTAGAATAAGGTACAATTATTTATTAACGGATTTGACCAGCGTTTTTTACACGTTGTACACCAAAGATGTATTTTAATATCAAATGATTTATTTCTATTTGGGATCAAAGTAAATGAGCGTTTGTTATACAGACACTAGATCGATGATAGAATTACAAAAGAAAATGAAATACCATTATTTAACTTAAGGGTGTTACATCAACCACGCCTCTTCCAAGTATCTGCGTCACTCAAATCGAACGGTAGGTAAAACTGAGCAACGAGAATTTAACTTCAACGAAACTAGTAGAAAAAATAATGGCCTAAGGATATTTGATGAGATCTTTTAAGTTAATAATTAAATAAGACTGCCCTTAGAAAAACCTATCGATTCACGTAAGTGAAATCACTGGCTTAGACGGAAAATAAATTAATCTCCAAGAAGTGAAGAATCCTAACGACATACTTAATCATAATATACAAAAATCTTAGAGTCAGAAATCCGGGAGGAGGGAGAGAAAAGTAAACAGATATGAAGGCAGTCAAAGGGCATCGGAGACGTACGATGGACCTCAGTGCCCTAATCTAAAGATGAACTGAAATGTTTCTTTAAAGGAAAAACGGTGTATATACGATTGGTCTATTTTGACGGTAAATGAAGAGCCTAACTGAACCTGTAATTAATTTCTGTGAGTGCTTTCGATCAATTACAAGGCCATATATGGTGCTTTTACTAAGAAATTATTTTTTTGCAGTTTTCAGATAAGTGAGTTTACCATTGAAAATGTACGCAATAACTTTAGGTTTCCATGGTTTAACGATCACATAATTACCTGACTTTTTTAAAATTATCCTAACCAAGACTTAATTTCTATACTTTTGTGGTAGATTGACTTGAAATCACCATAATTCACTACATCCATGCGTCATACCTAGTTTTTACAAACTAAAAAATCTCTATTGAAGTTAACTTACAAGGTATGAGTTTCTCAAACGAAAATTCAATCAGCATCCCCATTCATTTGAAGAGACGACAAGATTGGGTAATAGCAAATGCCGAAACAGCGAAATCATTCATGGTTTATCAATGTACTCCTTTGATATGGTTTCAAACTCAGCGCTAGTATTTCACTCTGGATTATTAGAGATAAATTCCTTATATAATAATTAAACAATGATATATTTGAGTGAATCCTTTCACTAATCGACTACATATTGAAGAGAAGTTTTTGTTCGAAATGCACCCTGCCTGCAGATATAGGGTAAGGTATACAGCGATTACATAAATCGAAGAGATTATGAGCGGTGAAAATTTCAAATTTTAGGAGAGGTTGAAAAGTACATGAAAATGGTATACTGAGATAGTATTTGATAGTCTTGGAAGCAGAATAATAGCATTCAAGGGAATATTGCACCTGGTACACAGGCTTCTCGTAATGCAAAGAGGTTGGTTGGCCTTAAGAAGCTGGTCTGAAGGAGGAGGAGAAAGAAAAGCTGAAGGGTGGGGTAGAGTCATGACAAGGCGGGGGAGAAATAAAGCCAGCCTTGGTTATCCCTGGAGCGGGTAGAGTGAATGAAGAGGAAATGGTATGGGTTTTTGGAAATGCAGAGGTAAGGAATCGTACGGTCGACAGAATGGCCCCGTAATTGGCCGCCCGGGTGAACCCTCTGGCATCCGTCGAAGCCACAGCTTGCCCATAGCAGCGATGGTCGAATCATAGGAAATGAGAAATGATGAAGGAAGAACTGCGTGGATGTACATGAGGGGAAAGTAAATGAGGAATCAAAAATGAATAGTAAAGAAAGAAAGAATAAGAGGGTCCGGACAGATAGCTTAGAGAATTTTTGGTCGGAAGGAAGGCGTATCGCGAGGAAAGCTTGTGTGATTTGGGAGAAAATCATACGGACACTTTGAGTGTGAGAGATCATGCGTAAAGAATCAAGGCAGAGAGAGAGAGAGAAAAGTAAGAGAGCTGGAGTATTCGTTAACTGACAAGGGGGAGTCAAGACCCGAATGTAAAGTCGTAAAAGAAAAATATGAAGACTTCACGAAACAAGTTTCCCCAGCAGAACCAACGGAGGAGCAATAGCTTGGAAACTCACTTCTACGATTAGAAAAGAAAAAAAATGCCACCTCACATTTAAAACCATCCTCCCGTACAATAAATGCTCGGGAAGGAGAAATATTTTTCCCGTAGGCTGTATTCGATGAGCAACTGCGGAGTTACAGATTTGGTTTCGTAAGTCATTTCACGGTATCCAAAGGCGATAGCTAAATTTAACACGTGAATTTTTTACTAGGTCTGGTAGCCGCGACATTATAATTATCTTTCCTCAGTGCTAAACGAAACAAATATGCAGTCCTTGATTAACGCTTCAACAAATGCAAGCAAACAGAGAGTGGAGGAAAATTACTAATGATCGCCAAATTTAATTTTGGAATCGAGATTAAAATGTTGAAAACAACTCGCCTACTTTATAAGAAGAAAATTATTGAAGCCTAAGGCCTACTCAAGTTTCACGCAGATCTTACAAGTTTTTTATGCACAAGCTTTACATTTCAACATATCATATCGTCGAATTGCTATAAAAAACATACTCCGTGATCATATTTTCTTAAATGCCTCTCTTGCTCTTTCCTCACCGTGCGGCCGCCATTGCTCAATTGTTTAATGTCTCCCAAATAGAAATACCTTAGAGTAGTTCTTAGAGAACATATTACGGTAATCTTTATTTAGTCTTGCAACATCTAATAACCTGAGCTTAGGTTTTACATTTCCAAGTATAATATCACCAATTTGCAAAAAAACTCATCATTGTTAAATATGTTACAAAAATACCTACATACGAATTGGTAACAGCAATAGAAACGAAAACAAAAATTTTCATACTTAAGTGCTTCAAAGTGTGCCTTGATCCTCATAGCTTGTGTGAAACTTAAGGCGAAGGCAAGACTTAGAGAATGTATGGCTACGCTCGTGTGGACTGGAAGCCTGGACAGTTACCCATTGTTTTCCGTGATAAGAAGAGGAGAGAATATGAGTAGATTCTCATTTCGAGACTAAAAGGACAGAACATACCAAATAAATCAATGTCTGTTGGACCTAGAGCCTCAGTAAAATATACATCAATTGACATATTCGAGAATAAACTTCCGGAACATTCGAAGGAAATTACGTACTGACGAAGTGAGTTTCCAAAAGTGTATTTGTGTTGTTTGAAAATAATCGGGCACATGAAACATCGAATAGTTTGCAGTAGGTAAAACGAAGGCTTCAACAAACTAGAACGGCGAGTGAAATGGGAGAGTAAATTAAATGAGGAAAGAATATTTTACATATTACAAAAGGTTTTCCTATAATTAGACCATGATTGTTGAATTGCACCACGAGGTAGATTAAATTGTGAGGAGCTACGCTGACGGAATAAGATAACGGCGTGAAACTTCCCTCGCAGGGATCATTTTTTTATATTTCCACAGTGAGAGATTTCAGAAATTATTTTTTGCATAATAATGCTGCTGGGAAAAGATATTATAATGCTCAATAGGACATTTTAACCATTACAACGTCATTGTATTGAGCCTTTGTGACCGAGTGTTGGTGCAAATATTGAAAGAGGAATGTTGTGGATGTCAAAATACACATTAATTGTAGCAAATTCATCCGATTTCCGAGACAAAGTGAAATGTTTTATAAGAATATCGGATTGCAATTGTGACTAATATTGACAGCCACCGATAATTAACCAACTAGCCTAATTATAGTATTGTCTCCATTGCAAATAGTTCAATTGATAAAAAACAAAAAAGCTTATAATATGATGGTAATGACGTCATGTGTATTGACGGCGATGAATATAATTTTTTGGAACATTTCTTTTCGGCTAATAGATTATTATTAAAGAATTTTCAATTTACCTTTTGCTGGACAGCTGAACATCTTCATAAAATGAATCGATGAAAGAAAAGGTGAAACCAAGTGAGTGTAGCAAGCATTCTGAAAAAGCCTATGAAATTCTAACTTTAGCCGACATCACCATTGCAAGTTTCAGTGATATATGAGATATAATAAGATTTTCCGAGGCCTCAATCAAATGGTCGTTGGCTGGTGAATTAACCATGGCTGTAAAGAATAAAGTAATAAAGGCTATCCAACCTAATGACATTAATGGTCATATGTTCTCAAATGTAAAGTCATAGCCGTATGGAGGAGAGAAATTCACCCAGTATCAATGGTGAGACTGCACGCGGCATAAATTGAACGAATAGTCGAGTGCCAAATTAGGCAATTAGTACCATCAAATATTACACGGAATCAATCACTCATATCCAAAACCACGCGAAACAATCGCCTCCCGGGAGAAACACTACGGAATGAAATTAATAAAGAGTCCCAATAAATCAATTGCCCACCGCATTTCAACTAACGAGACCATTTCTGCGGAACAAAGGACGCTAATTATTAATCGGATCTCCATGACGGCTGCTTGATGAGTGTGAATGGAGACTGGGTGAGCAGGTGGCGGTGATGTTGGCGGCGAGAGTAAGGAAAGGGAAAATAGAGGAAGGGTTGAAGTGGGGGAGGAGGCGAGCAGAGTGTGGTGGGGGTAAAGTACAGACACACACAGACACGGAGGAGGAGCGGGCCAGCCCCCGTACCGACGGTGGGGCGTGGGCGGGAGGACAGAGCGGAATAGAAAGAGGAAACGGAAGACCCTCTGGAGGAGGAGCGGACGGTACGGACGCTCCCCCTCTACCCCACCCCCCCAATCTCTCCTCTTTATTAGGCGGTTAGGGAGGGGAGGAGGCTACCAACCCATTCGGGGACGCCCCCGATTGCGGTTAAATATTTACAGCGGGCAAACCATCGCACGGCTGAGTGGGAACGAGAGGGAAAGAGAGAAAGTGAGGAGATGGCGAGGAGAAGAGGTCCCATCCAGACCCGAGAGGGGACGGGAGAGAAGGTGCATCCGGTGCAAGGGTACTACATGCGCATGTAATGCCGCAGTCTCTAAAAGTGGCAATGGCTTATGGACAAAAGTTCCAAAATAAAAGCACCAAAAACTTTTATTTCTAATCCTAAAGTTCCAACATATTCATTTTTACAATTATTAATCGCTCCAAAACATATGTTATTTCAACTGTATGCAAACTCACTTCTAAACCTAGCAACATGTAAATAAATAAAGAGAAGGTTCAGTCGTCTTGTAGCCTCCATCCCCGTGACATAGCAGATTTTTCCGTACCGCATACGAATTCGAAGTTGCTATGGCCTTACAAATTCCTGAACTAGTTAAATCTGGACAGCTTCTTATATTACAAACATTCCTCGGGAAAATACGGTCGGTGTTGTGAACTGGAGGTGTGAGCTTAAAAACCAATGCTCTGCTCGAGTAATTACTGTGAGTACTGGACATGAAGTAGCTGTGCGGAAAGGCGGTGATCCGGTGTGTGATGCTCACACTCACGCTCCTAATAGAGCAGATGTTGCAGCTGTGAAAGTTATGGCCGGTGTTAAGAGAAAAGCTCGAGAACAACCAGAAGCTACTCATGCGCAAGTTTTGCGAGAATGTACCAAGTGCTGCTCTGGCGGAGCTTCCTGATAGGGATAGTATGTGAAAACATAAATTAGACATAAATTTTGCAAAGCATAAAGTTTGAAAAATTTATGTTTTATAAAATTATACATTTGGAACTTTATCTTAGAACTTTTGCTTTGGAACTTTCGTTTTGGAAATAATGATCCCCAGCCGGGGGAGTTTAGGGTTTAGCCTTCCAAATAAAGTAAAGCTTTCAAAAGTAAGTGGCGGATAAGACTGAAACCGAGGGAATGATGAGGAAGAACTGATTACCGTGCGACTTATTCCATGAAAAAACAGCTATCAGCAATATATGATATATATTATTTTACGTAAAGTTTATATTAAGTTTGTTCGCACCTGAGATGCTGAACTTCATGTTTCATCTAGGGTTGAATATCTCCTCCCAAGGTAGAATTTAACCTTAACAATCGCGGCTTCCATAACCAGAAAATGAGCATCAATTTGATTTACGAATACGCAGCGCTTACAAATAACCTCATTTAACATTCATTAGCCTGAGGAAAGTTAAAGAGGTAACAGTTAAGTGGAAGAAATTCTAAGTCCTCGATCTTCGCGCCTTTCAAATTTAAAGCTAAAAAAACAGCCGCATGCAAATCCAGGGGCCTCTCACGGATCGTGTGCGCGAACACGAGATGAGAGAGGGAGAGAGAGAACTCTGGGCGCATATTAAGCCATTTCGTGGAGCGGTGGGCTCTTGAAAAGGCGGATCCATTGCCCTTCTCTGCCTTATCAACCCTCATTTGCACTCATCCCCGCCTCCCTGAAGATCCGGGGAGAGAGAGGAGGCGGAAGGGCGGGGAGGTCGAGAGGTAAGGAGCGGAGGAAGAGAGAGAGGGAGGGAGAGAAGTGGATGGAGAGAGGTGGTGGTTGGGAGGCTCCTTGGAGGCGAGGTATGAGTAGCGGTTCTCGTCCGCCCCCAAAAGGGCCCCCCGCTTTAATCGGAGCGTAATTAATAATTGCAGACGAGAGGCCTCTGCTGCCGCTGCTGCTATGGATCGCTCAGCGGCGAGGGAAGTAGAATGGGTCTCAGGGGAATAGGGAAGAAGGCACCTCCTCGTTGGGATGGATCCCCACCTCTGCGTAATGACGCCAGACCCATTATGGGGCTCGGATCTCTCTTGGGGGGAACACACAGGGCCGCTCTTCAACACGCACGCACACATGAGCACAACCAACTCACCCTCAGGCACCATCCGGAGGGAAGGGGTTTTTCGCAACGACGTGGGCTCCTTTTTTCACCCTACCTTTGCGCCACACTCCTCACTAGTCTTCTTTAACCTTTGAATCTCTTCTCTCTTTCTCTCCCTTACGTTCCTTCGCCTCTTTCTCATCTTCCGCACCACTATCCCCCACTTCCCTTCCTACCTCGTCCTGACTCCACCCAACAATGCTCCGCCGAGAATGGGATCCTTACGACCTCACCCATTTTCACACCCAATCCAACACCTTCCGCATTTCTCGTTCCCTCTCTCTCTCCCCCTCACAACGCACCCCCTCCTTTCTTCTCCCCTTCCCCCTCATCCAGCACTCACAAACTATCGTATCGCTCCGGCCCTTCAATTTTCTCCAAACCTTTTCTCCTCATTCCTTCCCCTCCTCGCCTACAATTCCTTTCACTCCCCGACCAAAGTCTAACGTTGCCCTTTTCACGTTACCTTCGAGGGCGCAATTCCATCGGTTACAATCATCGGCATTTCTTTTTTTCTTTAGAAGTAATTTTACTCCGCTTACTGTGAAATAACTGCTACTTGGCCAGAATATTTATGCATAAATGTGTTTACAGTTAGTAATTTAGTTTACCTCGCTGTAAAAAAGAAAGAACACTAAAATGTATCGAAGACTTCCATGAATAATTTTGTGGATTGTAAAAGTGCATAATAATAAAAATGGTACCGTATTGAACATTAATGATTTAAAAAATATTTTTTCGTTAGCATGTATGGTCAGAGGAAAAATCAATTGCCTCAACTGGAATTGGCGCCCGGATAACTCGAGTTCGCGTCCAGGGGTTTATGCGAATGATGGATGGTCAATGTGAATATCTTTTCCGTGGCGAAAGTTTGCACCTTCGGGTGATTCCGTAAAGGCAACAACGTGCTTGTCGCTATATCCTCAAAATTTGTCAGATATGTCCATGTCTGCGTATTTTGTCTTCGAAGAGGAACATTTTTATTTCTGTTCTGTTTATGCCAACGCTCGGATCACGTAATTACAAATTACTGATGGAAGATATTTTCATTAAACTTGCTCTTGGGCAGGACATGGCATTTTTCATAGTATTATTTGAAAGAGTCATTATAGCGCTGCATGCCTTGCACTAACAGAAATAATTAATAAGTTACACTTTTAAGTCGATCTCGAATTTGAGGAACTTAAGCGCTGCCTATCACAAGTCAGCAATTGAATAAAATGCATGCCAGAGAGATTGGGCATACAACTAATTTATTTGATATTTACATACAAAATAGCGGCAATATAGTATCGTGTTTTCCCGGAACAATTTAATAAGGAAAAACCTGGACGTTTGGAGATCAGTATGTTGACAGGAGCCCGTCTTTCTAAGCTTTACTCGCAAGAAATTGAAACTTTTGTTATTCAGGTATGTTATTAAGAAGGCATGCCTGAGTAATTTCAAGGACTAGAGAAGAATCGAATCATTGAGATCTGGGCCCCTTTTCAGCTTTTCCGTCTCATTTCAGGTTAACTGGTGTGCTGTTCCACATCGATAAACAGTGGGCTGGAAAACAGTAGAAAATACAAACTCAATAAGTGGCAGAACTCATTTTCCCGCTGGTTTCTTATCATCTTCCAGCACACCTCATGCTCTCCCAGAGGAATAGGAATTCCATTACTCATTTCAAACTCGTTCATGTGGAGGAACGGTGATGCATTACCAACTCTAAATAGAAATCTCCGCGTCCTACTCCTTGACTTTTCAACCACTCTTTTTGGCTCCTCTGTTAACATGTACTTCCTCAGCTGTTTTTAGGCATCTTTGATTCTTATTACATACTTTTTACCAAATTCCCATAATTCATTCTTGCCAAAATACACCGAAATAAAAGATCTTTCTTTCATCCAACTTGAGATCACCATCCACATGATTATTCCGCTTTCTGGAATATTCAATATTCTAGTTTCCACTTCTCCTACGAGTCAAATTACATGATATTATTTCGCGGATTCTGAACGTTTACTCAAAATTGCAAAAAAAATGTTCATATTTTGTCAAACCCTCCATTCATACCTCTTGCTGAGGAATAACATTTAATATACTATTTTTAGTATTTTAAACGCAAAACATTTTGCTCATAGCTCTGTTTCTCTTTTATCATCCTCATTCTCTGAAAATTCGTTGCCTGCTGCCAATTTCGTTTCTCGTTCCTCTCCTTTCTTTGATTCTCAGTTTCTCGTACCTTTCATACTCTCTCTCTCTCTCTCCTGTGTTCTTCCTCCTCTCTCGCGGCTCTCGGTCCCGAAAAACTCTCTTTTTTTCAAGCCCCTGTTCCTTTCACACCGCTTCCCCTATCAGTCCTGTGGCCGGGCCGCCCGATCCCCGCACCAAATTCTCATCCTCCATCTCCTCCCTGCAGCTCCCTCCCCCCCGCATGACTACGCTTCCTCTCTCTCCACTTTGCTACCCGCTCCACCCCCACCATTCCCCTCACACCCCCACCAAACAGTCTCCCACATCTGACCCCACCCAAGCCTCCCCTCTCCCCACACCCTCTCCTTCCTCTCATTCCACTTCCTTTCTTCCTACCGTCTCTCGCCTGGATAAACGCCTACCCTGCTCGTTTTCACAGACAATGGAGCTTAATTGCATCATCACCCCACCAACAACGATGTAATTAACCAGCTTTATACTTTTAATTACTTCATTTTCATTTCACGATCCCGGTGGTGCTTTTAGAGGATGTAGGGAGGGAGGGATCGGGCGGGGGGGGGGGCGGTTGGCGGAATGCCGGAGTTTTGTGGAGGTGCGGGGAAGGTGGGGGGAGTATTAAGAGGAGAATGTGCTCGGGGGTTTGGGAGGAGGAAGAAGTTTCGACACGACATGAGCGGGGGAGGGAAGACAGTAGAATCGGAGAGGAGAGGGGATAGATTAGCTGCAGGTTCCCTGCGAAGGGGTAGGGTGTGCCATTAAAAGGAGGGGGGGGGAGGGGGCCCAGTGCGAGTCTCTTTTCCTCGCGGGAAATGGGAGAGAACAAGGGGCGAGCTAGACTAAGACCGCCCCAACCGACCCGACTCCCTGCCTCGTGGGAAGAATGAGAGGAGAAAAAAAATGTCGTTTAATGTGACCGAGCCAATTATCCTTTTTCAAAATGCTTAATTGAATCTAAGTGGAATTTTACTTGGGCCGAATTAACGCAAAAATCTCATCTGAAGCTCATTTTCTTCATGATATTTTATTTGCAGAGAGTCTAATCAGGTACAGAATTTTGATGGAAGCTTTAATGTATTCGTTCAAACTTTTTTTATACGCGATTTTGGTTGCACGATAAGAAAATTTCTGTGCGAATTTAATTTATGTAATTATGCTAATAAAATTTATGAGTACAGAATATTACGCTATTTTAATGCACTTTAACTGCACATAGGCGTTTGTTACGGACATAATGCCAGTATATAGATGTTCTATAAAAATGAAATAATAAAAAAATAAATAACATTTTAAATAGCTTCGGACAAAAAAGCTGTAATCAAATATCCTACAGTAAAATGTGTTATAAAGGATAGGAAATAAAATGTATGGTTCGTTGCATGTGTAAATGCAGTTTTTACCAACATTAGCGTATTTTGTGCTGGAGATTTTAATGCTTCATGAGCTGCACTAGGATACTCGCTAAAAACACTTTAGTCATAAAAAATTTTTCCTCATTAAAAACTTGAAAATAAAAATCGTGACACAATATCATAATTTTTAATTGAAAAATAAATATTAAAAGAATGATGTCGCTCTGACGAGGAATTCGAGCCTGTTAATAATTGAATTTCTTCAGCACAGGATGCGGGAGATGTGCAAGAGTTAAGAAAAACGAATGAAATGTCGGACACGAAGACGGGGAAGACGATGGAAAGGCCGGAGGGTAAAGGTATGAAAGAGGAAGAGCTGAGAATGGGGAGACGAATGAGGCAAGGACAGGAGGGCAAAATATAAGAGATGAGAAGAAGAAGAAGAGGAGAAGAGAGATTGAGGACGGCATTTATCGGGTCGACGGGTCGCATGGGACGATAAAATGAATTTGTTACAGCGAGATAGGAGGGCAAGAGGGGAAGAGGGGAGAGGATAAAGAGCGTTGGCAAAGGGAAGGGAGGGAAGGAGTCACAATGGGAAGGGGGATTCGAAGAAGATATCGTCCGGAGGGAAAATGGTTAGGAGGGCGACAAAAGAAACGGGGGGGTGGACGACGGGTGGGGAAGGTCCTCTTTCGAACGGGAGCATGGGGGTTTTTGGGCGGATTTCTGGAGGGTGGGGGGAAGGGAGGAAAAGTGGGGTTTGGTCGGAGGGGGTTGGCGGGCATGAAAAGGCGTCGGGATAAAGTGGGGGGAGGGAGGGGTGGAAGGACACACGCGGGGCGAGGGAAGGATGAAAATGGTGTTCAGAGATGGGAGGAGAGGAAGGTGTTGGAGGACGCTATTATATGTGGCTGGCCATCCAAGTGTGACATCATCACATATCACACACTGCTGCCTTTCCTCCTCTTCCGCCACCCACCTCCTCCCTCCATATTACCTCGCCCGCACCCTCTTCCAAACAATCTCATACCTCCCAACAACGTATAGCACCCCCACTTAGCCCTTCGGAATGGGTCCCTCCCTCTCTCCCTCCCTTCATCTCTTGGCCTCTCTTCTGTCACTTCGTCTCCCTCTTCCACTCCCTTCTCCCCACACCACCGCGCGATTCGGTTTCCACTCCACTCCCACACCCTTGCGCCCCCTTCCTCCCTCCGCGTCTTCGATCCGCCAGCCCTCGTAATCGCCTCGTCACCGAACGCAGAAATTTTTTCTCCCCTCGCGGCTCCATCTCTCTCTCTCTCTCTCTCTCTCTCTCCATTCTTTCCTCCTCCTCTTCTACCCTCCCTCATCTCCCTCCCCCCATTCGGCCCCCATAGCGTCCTCCCTCCCACCCGCCTTTCGGCTATCATATCTTCTTTCCCCATTTTTTGGCCGCAGTGCCCGGCTATCGTTTTTCACTCTCTCGCCTATTATGTTTCGTAACATCATCATTATCTGAGAAAATGGCGTTTTTTTATACATCATCTGCTCCTCAGAAAAAAAAAACTGCCTTCGCAAATTTTCTGAAACAGCCGCTGGATTGTCGCGATCAACTTGTTTCCCCTCTATCGACCTCTTCAAATGGGGATAGTGTTTGCTTAAAAAGACCTTAACGCTAATGACCCGGCTCGGTGCGACTGCGATTTTCTCGGTAGAATTCCACCATTTATCTGGAGTTGATACAACCTCCGTATAAGTTGGGGTGGAAGTAAGACATAAGAAATCTTAGTTTTGCCCGCAGTATGACATGACGGTATGGTAATAATTTAAAAAGAAAATCTGGAATTGCTTGAAATGAGTTGTAACTTTCTCGCCATATTGGTTTCAAAAAAATTGTGCGACAGAAGAAATTTGGATATGTTCTATAGCTTATGATACAACCAATATTAGAGTTGGTATGTTCATATTAATTTAAATATAGGTCCTCAGACTACCAAAGTTACACCACCTTTCTCCAAGTGCTCAAACCTAAGAAAAGAACGATATCGATGGTGGAAACCATAACCACGATCTTTGTTTTGGTCGCCCAGGAGGTTTAATCTTCAAAATCTAGATTTTCTATTGTATGTAAAACTTTAATGTACCCAAATTAGAGAAAAAGTTTTTCCAACGTCATGTCATTTTCATTATGTTAATGCGAAATAAATGTATGCTTTAGATTAGTGGCTTTCCGGATAATATAATTATATCACATTAATGAAGCACTAGGAGAATATCTGGAGTCTCGCTTTAATTAAATCTCTAATGAACATCCTGTAAAACGTATTCCTATCCGAGTAATGGGCTCCTTATAGTGCAAGTCATTATACAATACTTAGTCTACTTAAGTAAGTCATAGGACGACAAGACACGCAAATATCTCTCTCAAAGAGGACACATTTCCTCAATGTACTCCAATTGTACCGCACACCATCAGCTTTCAATTAAGGCTCGTCTTCCCGTAGTATGCCATCGGCTTTGCTTGATATTTTTACTCCTCTCCGCTCGATCATAACTTTCCCATGCTCGAGAGTACATGCATATGCCACGAAATGAAGGCATCGAAACTCTTTCAGTCAATTCAACCTACCCTCCAGCCATGAATTGATCTGGCTCTCATTTGGATTTCACCAGTTTCCAATCAACCAACCATATGCATTTGCAACTCGTGTGATTTCATCTTAACTTTTAATATTCAGCTCATCAACTTCTGCCAAAATACAACATTTCACTTTGGTTGAATCTGAGTTCACTTGTGCCTTCAGCTCTGTTGCCACTCCGGGACATAATTTTAGTAATATTTAGGCAACATCCCTGCCCGAGACAAGATTCCATCACAGTCTCACCTCACAGGTTTGCACAATTACGGTTCCGAGGGATACACCAATTACTCATCAAACTACAGTCATTACATACTTCCGATTCTGAACAATGTCCTTCCTTTATCGGTTCCTCTACAATCAATTGACTTAATTCCCATCACCTCTCTCCTTCAATTCTTCCTTGAACGCACAGTTTCATTCTAATTTTGTCTCTCAAAACTACTGCATTGCTTACTCAGCATCTCTCCCTGATAGTCAGCTGCCAGTGTCGCTCCATTTCTCTCCCCTGCACTTTTCTCCCCATCCCTCGCAGCGCTCGGCTCGAAAACATGTCTCCATTTTTCCCGTTCCTGTGGACACACATACGGTCGCTATGAACACTTCTCCATCCGCTCATCCTCCCCTGCACCCACGTTAAGCTGAGGGGCGGAGGGATGCGGGGAACATGCAAAGAGGATGGCTGAAAGGGATTCTCCCTTGCACTTAAGATCCACAACCCATCAACCCATATCCCTACTTTCACAAAAAAGTGTGTTACGTGGGATGGGCGTTGGACGATAGTTTTATTTTTATACATGTATTTTTTGTGGGCCAGGGGTTGATGGAGGTTTCGACCCTTACACCACTCCTTCGAGAGGACCCTTCAAATCTCCCTCCGGTCCTTCCCACGCACAAATTCCCTCCTTCGCCATTTTAAACTACTCTGGATACTCTTGGAGATTCCTCCTTTATCTCAAGAGCAAAATCAGAGGAAAAATGTGAGTATATTTTCAACTCATCAGCATGCAATATACGTATTAACATTTAACCGTGATGATAAATGTATCGGAAACCTAGCTTTATAATATGCAATTTTGTATCATGAGATTTTAAATGAATGTAGAGCATAAGCCTATTCATTTTGTTTTTGTATTTACACCAAGCGAAGGTGCTTATTTTTTATTACTAAAAAATGCGCGTTTGAAATGTTTCATCGGACTCAATGTGTTCTTGGAAAATCAATCTTTGTAGAATGATTGAACTCATATGAATTTGCTAGACTGGCATTTGACGCTTGACTGCAGTTATCATTTTTGAAAATTGAGAGATCCTTCATACATTAATGGAGAAAATTAAGTGACACCAAGTAAAAAAAAGCGTTATAATTGTTTTCTTGACTTAAAGTATGCTACTGTAGACAGAGTTACGCCAAGAATTTTCAATTCTGACAAATAAGTGTGCCACATTTTATTTTCCTGGAAGAAATAAATTACAACTTCAATAAATACTTTTCAGAGAGACATTGTTTTAGGAGATGTAATGTCACGTATATTTAAAATTTCATGATAATTATTTTTTAATGTACTCAACTTTATGATGACAGAAAAATACAACCCTCTTCTCTCCCAGGAAATTATTGTTTTGGACCAAAGTATACATCTTTCATCTCACTTTATCCCTGAGCCCTATTTTCCCCGGCCAGCAACGAAATCTCAACTTTTTCCTTTGAGTTCTTCAGAAAAAGGAAGCTGCAAGAAATATGGTATCCTAGGGTGAGTCGCTATTACCCTATTTACTCCCTCTCTTTCCCTCCTCAAATTTACAGTGGGACCATAACAATTTTGACCATTCGTCAAAAGTTAATAGTGGCTGTAAAAGCTCTACTACTTCGTCCCACCTCACTCAAACCACCTCGCTTTATGGTTTGCACCTGTTCCCTGCCGTCATTTCCTTCGAGAACCTTATCTTATCGGAGTTTGTTTTTCCTTACACCCAAATGACTTTTTCAGCATAGACCTTTCACGTCAAAAGTATCTTAAAGACCCTCACCTTAATAAAAAGGACCGCAATAAAAGACACATCAGGGCCGTTTTTTCTGTGTTTAATAATTGCGTAGATGCAATTACTTGTCGAGAGTTGAATGCGTTGTTGTCAAATGAAATTAAACGAAACAACCCATTTTATATCGCGTTATCATTTCGGAGCACCTTAGATACATAATCATTCCCCCCGCAAATGTCACAAATTTGTTATGGGGCATCAAATTTGTTATCATTGCCCTTTAACGATGGTGACTCTACACAATAACGCTTACTATTTCATCACTAGCGCAGCTGTACATTCAAAGAATATTTCGTCCTTCTTCAGTCATTTTATAACCCATGCAAGTCTATTTGAAAAAGAGCCAGTGAAATCGCGAAAACCATTGTCTGCCAAATTAAACCAAAGGTTTTTGTGGAAGTAGCAGCAATTGAACGTGATAAGAATATTAAATATCATCTAATAAGTAATGCAAGCTCTCTATCTTTATATAAGCCTATGTAAGAATTGTAACTGGTGATAGACATTATGGATTTAGCCAATGAATATAGAGGATTTAAATCAAGGTAGAGTACAGGAAGGGAGTATTTTTAGGTTAGGCGTGATCACAATCCCCTATATCTAATATATTAACATACAAAAATGAATGTTTGCTTGTTCGTCTTCTATGCGTTCCAATACCATTCATCAGATTACGATAAAACTTTGGTGGGTTGTGTGCGCGCGCCCGCGACGGTTTCTAAATTATTAAATTCATTGTACGATAGGTGGAGCGCGACTCGTTTCAACGAATGAGTGTTAGCACGCGAGATTCTCAAACAAGCGAGGAAAGGCAAGCAAGCAACTAAGCAGATCGTTTGCGAGGTGCTCAATCACATGCACCAGAATAGTATCGTTGATACATAATTTCTGTTAAAAGGTACATAATTTATTTGTACGTAGAATAAGATTAGGCACAGTGGTCTATTCGTTTGCTTTTTTAAATTCTTGCATTTGATTTTCGTATACGCCTCGCATTTTCAAAAAATTGAATTTTTAAGCTCGAAAATCTTAAATTTTTGCGCTACTTCAACAATCGAATATTTACTTGGAAACCACAGCATAGGCATGGAATGGAAACCTACGCAATCATTTCTGCGTTACAAATTCCTGAGTAGGTACGAGGAATTAAAAGGAATGGGTCTCAAATTCGTTTGTTTCTGCTTTGTATGTGTGTGTCTACTTAGAAAAAAAAGAGGCATTACAACGCATGCCAGGCACAGCTAGTAAAATATAAAATGTACGTAAGTAATGGACAGCAAAGGGGGCATGTGAACTCTCCTCCAATTTGAAAATTTAGCTGCCAACCCTCGCTTCGGAGAGAATCTTCGGGAACATTGTATCGGGAAATAAAAGAGAGATAATGGTAATTTTACTTGCATTTACCTCAGGTATATTAACATTAGCGCCACATGAACTGCATAGTTTAAATATATTGCGACCACTACGCTACATAATCCAAAATATAATCCACAATTTCATCAGATAAGAGTACCTATCAAAAACTCCCTGAAAATAATGATGAAGAAAACAATGCATGTGAACAAGCCAATGAATGTCGCATTCGTGGATTTGGGGAAAGAGTTCGACAATTGAGTGGAACATGATGTTTGGGCTACTGGAAAAACTCGGAATGGATTACGACGACAGGATAATATATACAAGAAGCAATATAAGAAACTATACACGCAGCAAGTTGTCACAGACACAAATTGAAGACAAAATAGAGGGAAAAGTCCCCAGAGGAAGACCAAGGAATAAGTTCATGGACTAAATAAAGAAAAATGTACATAGGAAGAGATACCAATGGGTAAGAGACCTAGCATTAGATGGGGAAGGATGGAGGGCTGCAGGCAACCAGTCTTAGGATTGCATGACCAATTTTGATGATTCCACCATTTAATCTGATAAAAGTATCAAAACATCATTACTCCTCAAATTCCACCAAAGCGAACCTTTTCAAGATTTTACGAGTTTTTCATGACGATATCCTTAGTATGAAGAAGCATGATCAACACCGTCTTATTTGGTCAGAAATCTGAACGGTTAACAGTATCACTTACGAAAGATAAATGGACCCGCATTATTACAAAAGAAAGCAGGAAATGGCTCCCATTAGCGGTCGGACTTGGGAAACGTTCGATACAGATGAGATCGGAAAAGCGAAAGTGAAACACGAGCGTTAGAGGTTTTTTCTTCCTCCTTTCAATCTATTTTTTTATCCTCCATTGGAGGATTCGAAGGAGGCGGGCGATTGTGGTCAGGATCAAGGTCCCCTTGAAAAGGGTCGGAAATGGATCTGTTAAATGGCCAGATTGGAACGTCCTTAACGATTCAATTCGCTTAATCATTCGGACTCGCACGTAATCTGAACCAATTTCCGAACCCGTAAGGCCGATTCCACCCTCGCCCCAAAATCGTTAGAAGTCTCTTGGCCTCGCGGTCGGCCCGCAACCCGCCCCACTCCCCGCCCTCCCCTATCGATAACTTTGGTTGCCCTTCTCAGGTCCGGGTATTGGCAGATGAAGAGCCCCGTGAATGAGAGGGGTCTGGGAAAAGACGCCATCTATTGGCGGGCATTATCGCAAAAGGGAAGATAACACGATCATAAATTGCTCCAAGAGTTCTTCTGGTTCCAATTTCAGCCGCTAATATATCCTCAATTTCTATTAACCTCCCGTTGTTCGTGAGTTTTCTCTAATTGACGATTACATTTGGTTATTTATATAAAACTGAAGAACTTTATGAGTGAGCAAAATTTTAGCTCGATTTCTCGAATTTTTCACTTAAATCTGTCACTGTTACTTAACTGTAAAAGTGAGGGTAAACCACTTTGGTTGTAATACACTAAGTTTCGAATTCGAGTGTTAAAATTATTGATTTGATTTCCTCAGAAGCATAAAATATCATTATAAATCAGTAAATATACATAAAAATTATGCTATAAAATTTCTATTTGTTTGCATCATAAACACAACAAAAAGGTATCAGCATCACATTTCTTGCTATTCAAAAGGTTGCATTGAGAACATAGGAAGAGATACCAAGGGGTAAGAGACCTAGAAAGGCATGAAGCCCAATTTAATTGGCCTTTTTGATTGGAAGAAATGTAACGGTTACATACATTTATAGAGTAGCGCATCGGCAATGCAACGAATTTTTTCACCGTTGATTTGTACATATTATTCCATTCCATTGTCCCAGGAAAATATATTCACTATATTAAAGTTTTAGACACAATTCAAGTTTCTTCCAAGCATGAGCAAGTTTCATCGCGCGCAATTAGTGAAATTTTGATTCATGATTTCTTAAAGTTATTTTCCAAGTATTTAGTGAACTCGACATGGAAATTCTAAAAAAATACTATTTACTTATATTGCAAGTAAACCTAATAACATTATTGCCCCGTCATCGCAAATAAAGTCGTAGCGTTTCGTGTTTCTGTGCCTCTCTGCAGCTCCTTTCATTGAATATGTCAAAAATAGCCTACACTACGGGGAACAAGCATTTCCATTGCTCCCATTTTCTTATTACTTGTGAACGGACTTTGAACTTCCCTCAAAATTGTAGTCCATACACCTGCATAGCTATTTAACTGTATGAGACATGGATTTGAAAAAGAAAATACATTCATTCAAGCAGGAAGCACGTTCCTCGAGTGCATTTTACGATTAATTATCTCCTAGTTATCCCTTGGAGGAATCCCTCGGCTTTTAATGAGCGGAAGGAAATAAAAATGTCCATCTGCGTCAGTTTTAATTTTATGTTCCCCTTCCTTTCCACTCCAACCCTTCCTTTCTTTACTTCCTCCACTGCTTCTGCCTTCGTTCGCCAACGATTGCTTCCCCTCCCCTATTTGGTCCAATAACAATAAAAATTGACCTCCCGGCCTCGCCCTTACAAAACGTAGCGGTCGGTTAGTAGAAACTACGCCTTGTTCCCTGCGGATGAATTTCGGCGAGTCGGTGGGGCAGTGAGCTGGCGAAAGTCTGCGGATATGAGGGAAGTGGGCGTAGGTAGCCGGGAGGGTGGAAAAGTGACTCCCTGCTACGAGTTGGTCTAGAGGGTTATGGGAGAACCATTTGGGAGGGGGCGAAATGGGCACGGCAGTCCGTGAGGGCTGAGCCAAACTCTGAGGAATCCCTACCCCTTCTTCCTTCAACCCCCTCGCTCCTTAGGGAACAGATACGTGAAAGGGTTTGAGAAAAAGGGAGACGGGAAGATCTCGGGAGTGGCTGCTGGGTGAGGGGCGACTTGGGGGAAGATGAAGCAAGGGAGAAATAGTGGAAGTGGTGCGGGATGGACGGGAGAGGCATGTTGGCGGTGGGAAGCGACTTTGGTGCTCGTGGCATATCAGGTGATTTCGAGGCGGGATAGCGTCCGAGTCAACTGGCGTTTTATTGAAGGGCTCCTTTGTAATAGCCCAAGGTACGGCCCTTTTCGACTCCCACCATCTCTTTCCCAGCATCTTACTTACACTCCCAACTCCTCAGGCGAATGTCTTTGCCTTCCCAATCCTCTCGTTTCTTTTTCTCCCTCCATTCCCATCCTACTTCGTTCCACTGTAAAACTTCGTCCAAACAATTTAGTTTGTCTTATACAGATACCATTAAGGGAATGGCGTCATTACACAACGCTTTTACTTCATTTTGCCAGGTAATGTCAGAACCGCGAAGGATTGAACAAACGGAAAATCTGCTTTGATGGGCTAACCTACACATATTAAAAAGAAGGGCGCTAAGAAATGATTTCAAAACTGCGTGCTTCAATGTCATTCGATGTTGCCACTGAATTATTCTGACAGTAATGTGATGTGTCATTGATATCCTTTGACATTTTTACATCCGAGATTTATTTCAGCATTAAGGAGTTTTCATTGTGTAGTCATAATATTATTATCTCACATGATATACAAAGAAAAAAATGGAATATCAAAAGACAAAACAATACGGACAAAAGTCGAACTCTTACTGTAAAAGACATCCCTGGAGTGGTGTTGCTTGACATGCCCTTGTAATCAATTTGATATATTGTACTTACGTGAGCTAGACGATAGGAAATGCCCAATAGCTTGGCAATTATCCAGTCAGGAATAATATATTTTAACCAATAAATGTTAACAGAATTAAAAAAATACCCCTCAGTCAGACGGAGGATAAAAGACTTTGAGGACACACCGTGGTCTTCTCTTAATGATATTGACCTTCTAATTCTCTCGAGGATCCAACTGAGGAATATTTCACAGGGAGGAATATCATCACGTCTGGTAAATGCGAGATTGCATTTTCTATGGAGAATAACGTGGTGTACTCCCATTGCCTTCCACATTGCGAGACCACGGCTGATTCCGAGAGTTTTACTCTCGCCCGAAGCAGTAGCAGTTTATGTCGGAATGATCGTCTTGATCTGCAATATCCTTGCCTTCTGCTGAAACTGCTACCCATCATTTATTTATTATCATACTTTTTCTAAAATGAGAGAAATATTTGCCCATATTTTGTCTCCAGCCTACGACTGCCATTATGAGACATTGAGCACAATACCCCTGGTTCACCGCGGACCTTACCCCACGATACATTTTACACTTCCACATACAGAAATTAACTCGATAATTGATTGGACAGGCGATCATCAAACTTCAATCCTTGATGACCGTTGAAGCACAGCACGAATTCTGACTGCCGTTGAAGCACAATCCTCCAGGAATGAGGCGAGAATTCCTTTCTCTGGGTTCTCTTTGGTTTCTTACTAAACATTGCACATATTAGGTTTTAAGCGAGGATGTTTGAAAATCTGCACCCGGATTTGACTCTAAGATAATATTTTCCATGGCCTAATGCTCTAAACTTTGAAGAAACTGACTCTTAATTGGGGCTAAACCAAAGGATCCATGATCTTTAGTCCCCACACTGAGAAAATTTTGATGATAGAAATGTAGATTAGGTAATAATACCATGCCCCTCCGAATCCTTCAAATGCTTCAACACTCAGTTTTATTCGAGGCTCACTTCGTCGGAGGCACGTATCAACTCAAAGCAAGTTCTTTTCGTATTTCTCTCTCCTGGATTTTCGTACTCTTTTCCGTCTGCCCTCATGAACCGTACCATTTCCTTTCCCTTCACAACTTCACACCTTCCTCCACTCTCCTTCTCCTCGGATACCTCGACCTTCGCGGCGCAATCCCACTTTCCTTATCACGCACTCGCCTCTCTCCTTGCTACACACCGCACACACCCCCTGGCGGCAATATCACTTTGGAGTGGCCGGCGTATCTCTGTTTCCACAAGGGCGTTACTCGGACCTGAATGTGGTCCTCCCTCTCTTATGCCATTCGGTCTTCCAACCCGCCTACACCCTCCCCCATCTCGTAACCCTGCCCCGGCCCTGACTTCCCCTGCAGCACTACGCCGAAATCGCCTCTTTCCTCCGCCCCTCGCGTCTTTGCCCCCTGCGACCCTTCCCCATGAAGCCGAGGAAAAGGCGCAGTTCCAGAGTTCGAAAAAGCGGACCTTATGAGGAGAGAATCATGAACGAGCTGCTCCTTGTTGAATTGGAAGCCATTTCGTCCGGATCCTTGGGCTGCCGAGCGGAATTTCAGAGTATTAGAGACACAATGAGACCCGTCAAACACAATTTTTCCCCCTATTGTAGCCGGATCGTCGAGCCCGCCGAGGAGTTTGGCCGGTTCGCACGGAATAATTTCTTCGAAGAGATTTCCATCGTGACAATGATTTATTTATTGCTCAGATGCGGCGGTTATTAGATTCTCGGAACCTGCCTTTCCTCTCCGGTTTTCTGGCGCTCCTTACACCATGGTGTAGCGAATCTAGGACGAAAAAACAAGGTAAAACAACCCACTCTGAATTTCCTCAGTGAAGAACACTCGCACGAAAATCAACGAACCAAATCTATGTGGCTTCAAATTGAGTACGTGAGTGACAAGACGATCTTCGTATGTTGGCCGTTAAATAACTTAAATGAACAACTAGTGGGAGAGTTGAGGCTATCTTCGAAGATATAGCAAGATGATTTCTCTTATATGAAACAGTATTTTGCTTCTCTCAAAATTTGAAAAATCTTTCTTAGTTTTATTCTTAATTTTATGCTTAGTTTTCTTAATTTATTAGTTCAAACTACGTTTTATACCGAAGAAAAGAAATTAGAGAAAGAGCTGCGGTTGCGAATGATTCAGAACAACTAACCTTACGCCACGTGAATTGATAATTCCTACCAGAATCGCTTACAGAAGTATGGTACTGAAGATGGAAGAATTCCTGAAAGAAGACTAATTTTGTTTCAAAAGTAGTTTGGGAACGTGAGAAACAACTTTATCCCCAAGGCTCATCTCAGGGAAGAGGGTTAATAGGACCTGCCTTCATATATTACCTCGATCTATCTAAACAAATTATTCGCATCTGTAGATTGTTATAGCATACTAAAGAGCATTAGAGTGACATTTTAAGGCATAAACATGCAGGCTATGTGAAGAGCTAGCGATGATTAAATTTCCTGGTATAAGAAGTGTAAATTTGAAAAGGAATACGATAAGAATGCGCGCTGTCGCCATGATCTTCAATATACACGCTGAAAAATCCAAAAGTGAAATAAAGGAAAAGTAAAGCATGGAGAAATAAATCAGAATGTTACCCCTTACTGAGGACACAGAAATTCTGCTTGAGAAGAAAGACGATCGGACGTGAATGTGAGACTACATGGACGAAAATATGAGGTAATAAAAGTTGAATATAAATGCAAAGAAGATAGCGATATATATGGGTTGTGGAAGACATCGAGAAGTCATCCGAGAAGAAATATTCGTCGAACATAGGCAAGAAAAAATTACGCAAAGGGAATAACTTTACTATCTGTAAAACCAGATCACCAGCGGTTGGCGAAGCAAGAAAAACACTTTGCGCAGTATAGCTCGAGCAAAGAGGGCATTCCACCAGAAGAGGAGTCATCTAAGACCTAGTAACAAAAGTCAGGAAATAAGTTAGTACTTAAATAAAACCTATGTTAGCAGCAAGTTCTTCAATGGCAGTTAGGCCTGTAAATTAACACCAGCTGAGCAAAATATATTGACAACAAGAGAAATGCGGTATTATCGAAGAATGATGAACATTAAATAGGAAGAGAGAATCAAAAATGAAGTCCCATGAAGAATTGGAGAGAAAAAAAGTATAATAATCACACCCAGAAGAAAACAAAAAAAATATTGGGCACATTTTGCGATACAATGATCAATTAAACATAGTAATTTGCGAACAACGAAGGAAAAGAGATGGGAAGAATTACAGAGGAAGACAAAAAATTGAATATGTCAGAAAAACTGTGAAGGTTGTTAAAATGAAAGTTTGTGAATCAATGAAGCGGTTGGCTGATAAAAGACTGGAAGGGAGAGCTACAGCAAACCAATATTTGGATAGATGACTACTGATGATGAGAAAGTATTGGTGAGCTTTCGTTGCTTTTAAAAATTTACTCTTCTGCAGTCACACGGCATCCTTTTGGATAGCGGAGATAGATGCATCTATATTAAAAATCGCACATTTCTATGAAAGCATTAGTGAACAGTGAAGCAAAATCAAATTCATATGAAAATTCGCACATTTCTATGAAAATCCGCACATTTCTATGGCATTCACACATTCCCATGAAAACATTAAATGGGCAGTGAAACAAAATTTACGAGCACAGGAAATCGTGGGAGAAATATTGTAACTAAATTTTTAGCTACTCAAGAACGTAATACCTAACGGTATCGCATCTTCAAGAGGAAAGCGATAACTGTATATTTGCCTATCAAAGCAAGAATACTATAAGTATGCCAAATGAAGAAGCTCTACAAGATTGGTTTTATCAACAAAACAAGCATTGATTATAATGGGTAGCGTAATTGTGTCCTAAGGCCATTTCAAATAAGCAATTTTAAGAATGTACGATCTGCGGCCAAATATTAGAGGATGATTGCCTGTTGGATCACAACGTTAATTAAAATCATAAAACGTGAGTGACAAAAGGTAATAGAGAGGCACTGGGTTCGTCCTATCCTAGTGGGCAGGAATTAAATAAATACAAAAACTCTGCATGATAGCAAAATTATTTGATGCAGATGATACGGAAAGCTAAGCACCTTTAATGTCTTTTAAAAATACTGAATTGAAATCAGCCGAAAACAAATGTAAATCGTCGACGCCTCGGAAAATCTTCGTTCGGATCATGTCAATAATTTCGAGGTTTGTGGAGGAAAAGTTTCTCCTGCACTCTGAATGTATGATCTCGCTCACTTGATCAACTCACTACACAGTGGATCGATCGTTCACACGGCATTATCATTTAACCCTCTACTTAAGGTTGCATGAGGGAAATATCATTTTTACCTATAAATCAACAAATTTTGTCTCATTTTAAGTAAAAATATATCACCCTTCTATTGGAACCAAATATTCGACCCCTTACTACTTTACTTTCCGAGATATTTGCCAGAAAATACCAGCCCTTTTATATGAGAAATGGTACGTGAATGTACTTCAGAGAGTCCTTATTTAACAAATGAAGAATTTATAACACTTAGATCTCGTCAAAAAATCAAGTGTGTAGTTTGTGTGTTTTCTCAACAATTTTTGAAAATTAATCATATTGTCACCGCAGTAAATTCTTTGGGATCACAATAAACCTTCCGTTTTGATGGAGTTTCAAACGTACCGCGTGAAAAAAATGAGTCAAGTTTAAGACTTATTTATATATTTTCATTTGATTACTTACAATTTCTGTCAAGTAAAACTATATTACTGCTTCATTAACAATATAATATTTAATTCGTGTGCCTCACAGCTGGTGAAATTAAAGCATATAATTTGAATATGGTCTCTATTATGAAATCTGTCTTTCTCGCTCGCACTACCTTAACGAGTAGGCGCAGCCAAGCAACTGGACGTGCCAACGGTTGGACACTCACTCAGTGCACATGTTGCTGCCGTAAGAGTCGATACATGCGGTGGACCGAAGTCTATAGGAGGGATGAATGCAGGCGAAAATTTCAATCTCCAAGATCGACCCCTCTACAGAATACATAGTTGCCTGAAGAGGGGAGGGGACTGAGAAAAAGGACGTCAGAAAGGGGTTTTCACCTATGGTTGAAGAGAGAGGATGAGGTTTGGAGGAGAGAGTACGACGGAGGGGAGGATTTGGAAGAGAGAAACAGGAGTTGGATGGAATAGAACGCGGAGGGTAAGAGTGGGTGGTTGGGCCGCGAGCAGGAGGAGGAGGAGGAGGACAGGGCAGGGCAGAGAAGATGGGGAGGGGGGGTGGCGAAGCTTATCAGTGACGACCAATGATCTTTCAACGAGGGGAGACTTGGATGCGGGAGGGAGGGTTACTAAGGAACGGGGAGAGGGGGAGGAGACGCGGCGCACTCGCTTGCTAGGGTGTGGGGAGGGGCGGCGTCGCTGGGTGTGGGTAGCGCGGCACTTTCTGCCGCGCCGAGGGGGTTCGGCGGAGGCGTCTAATCGAGGTGTGGGAATGGGCGCGGGGATGGAGGTGGAGAATGTGTGTGTGTATATATATATATATATATGAAGAGGGCACCATGAGGGGAATGGAGTGGGTCGAATAGGGGTGGGGAGAAGGTTTTTGGCCTTTGTGGTGTTACCATGACGACGGAGCTGCGGATCTACCGGAGGGGGATTATGAGCTGAAGGCAGGGAGTGGGAGGTGTTGGAATGGGGAGAGGGTGGTAGGAGCGGGGGGAGCGGAGGGTGGCACAAAAACGGGTATGGGAGGAGGAGTATAAGGGTAGGGCGAGTCGGAGGCTTCAGGGAAATGGCTCTCTTCCCATTGGTGGGATTAAGGCTCGAAGGGGGAAGAGGAAGAATAAGAGAGGGGTGTTTTTGGAAGGGGTTGGTGGATATAAGGGAAGGAGAGCTTTTCTGCAGTTCCCCTATTGCTACCCCCGAATCCTTTTCTCCAAACCCCTCCTTCCCCGCCGACTCATCTGTCCCTCACTCTCAACCTCTTCCTCATCGGTTTTTAACATCCGGCTCACTCTCCTCATCTCCTCTCGTCCGACAGTAATTGAAAACACTCGCACGACAATTGGTTTCGCCTAAATGCACGCCTTTAAGCTCTGGATGAATGTGCGCAATTAATTCAAAACTATCTGAAAATTAATGCGAAAAAATTGAGCGTTATTCCATTTCAAACAGCAGAGTATGAACTTGCTGCAGAGAATATTGTATACATCCAGCTTTGTAGCATAAATATTACAATCACGTAATTTACGTGATGTTCCCAAAATTATTCGGCTCAATTGCAAAAGAGAGTATCGAAAAACAGTATAAATGAAATGAATTACATTTATCTCCTATTGTAAATTCAGATGAGATTGTATGTTAGTTTTTATGAACATGCCATCATTTTTCACTGTTGCTAACACAAAGTCCAGGGACCACAGTTCTGTCAGTAAGAATACACATGGGGTTATGAAACAAAATCCATTATTTTGTTTAAATAGTGAACCGGATAATATTAATAAAGGTTAACTAAAGTCAAATGGAAAGATGATAACCAATGCTGTAGTACTATTTGTACAGCGAACGTTGTGGCACCATGATTTAAACTAGGTTAAGTGAAGTTGCTAAGCCATTTTAAAGCGTACTTAGAATAGAGAGCATTGATGAGATATCATTATTCATAACGCATGAGCTCTTTTTATCAATCTGTTAAATCAAAATCATATTATACTATTGAGTAAAATGATCATGCTACAAGAGACTCAATGAAACTTAAATGCATGATATGATATTTGTTAACTAAGCATTATTCACGCTTAAGTATTCATTAATATTGTGCATTAATAATAAAAGTGAATAGTTAGATACAATTATCCTTCATTTCATTCTAATCTCACCACTTTTGATTTATTAGGAGAGTTTGAACTTCGAGGAATGGCACGAATACTTTATTTAGGGTGCTCATATTTTTGCCAACGATTCCTTAAGAGGAATGTTCAGTGAAATTACTTTAGGATAAAAACAAAGGTTACCACACTAAAATCTTATGCCATACTTCCAATTCACTTAAAGACCGGCAAATCATTGCATATTCTCATAATTAAAATTAATAGTTTCATAAAAATTTTACAATCAATAAAATTCATTGAAATTTCATAATCAATAGAAACAAAATATTGCTAAAACCAACGTTTTAGAGCTTTTTTACGAATGGGAATTGGTATGACGGTAAGCAGAAATCGTTTTATCAAGCTGAATGCGTCTACAATATTATCGTTGCACTAACGCGGCAATCACATGTGAAAAAGTTCTTTTATAATTTTAATGTGGCGTGATTAATAGACATGTCTATAATGCAAATTATTGCATGCATAAGCCTGAGTTACTAAAATTAATAACATGAAATAAAACTGACTAATGCAATTAATTGAGTCGAAATTAGAGAGCACAAATAAGAGACGAATAACGCCCGCGCTTAGTTGATTTTACAACCTCATCGATTTACGCACTCCCGCTGCACAGCACAACTCGTAATAGCATCGAGGTGACCATAAAAACTGCTATCTCCATTATGCTATCTACCTCCAAAATAAATAGCCGTCACTCTCTGCCCCTCAGAAATAACTATATTCCCGAGGAATAAAAAGACATTGAGCGACATTACAGATAGGAAGCGCCAAAAAAATGTAGATTGCGAGATTTTCTCTCCCAACGCTCTATTGGGGGTGAAAAAAATTGCCGCATAAAAAAATCTCAAGATAAGGACCGTAACGAGTGAACCTAAACTCTCGCAGTAGTTATCGTTGTCAGTTCTTTTTGCGTGTAAATATATTTTTTATACACATTGTCATTTTTTTCCTCTCTCTAAAAAAAGGAGTCGACTCGTCCGATTGGATATGAGTGTCCACGGGCAAAAAGCGGCCTCTTCCGGCGAGCGAGACGCGAACACACCCCCGTTCTTAATTTCCGGAGCTGAGATGTTATCAATTTGGCAGAGAAGTGAGATATAAAAGGGAGGGTGCAATGGGATGGGCCAAAGTGTGGGGATGGGTGGGTCCTTTGGCGGAGTCAGTGACGCCGAATGGGGAGTGGCAGAATGAAGAGGGGGCGGGGGGAAACGGAAAGAACGAACTGGTGAGGAGGGAGGTTTGGTTGAGCGTTGCTCGGAGGGACTGTTCCAGTCTTTCACGTCGAAAAAATGCGTTAAAAAAAAGAGCGGGACCGTAAACAATGCCCGGCAGTTAAGAGACTCGTTTTCACACACGCGTGACGTCAACATTTCGCTCCGATAAAAGAATTTGAGCGCCGGGGAATGAAAATAAAAGAGAGTGGGAGTTGAAGGAATCATGGGCTTGGTAATTTGTGGAAGCGCCGTTTCGAAATGAAAAAAGTGAGGAAGTGTATTCAAAAAAGAAAGTGGGAGAATCTCTATAGCGTCCGCGCCGTGTGGATTAAAGCATCTACGATTGCAAGAGTGAGTACGTTTTCATATTTCCGTCCAGAGAGGATTGCAAAACAAATTCGATAAGGTAAACGCTTTCCAAGATTTTATAGGTGTGCCGTATTGTGGAGGTTCCGCCAATAATAACTCCATTTTTGAAAAAAAAGGCAGTTCTGACACGGTAGAATTCAATTGATACTGTACCGGTAGAGGGTAGCAATACGGCTTCATAAATGCAACCGAAAGTGTACAGGAAGATTGTGTGTTTATTTCCGTTAGAAATAAACCTCACTTGTGTATGAACTTTTGCCATATAAATGAAATTACTTTAAGAAAAGAGGAAATTAGCTTGTTCAAGACGTATAAAAAAATAAAACGGAATCAGTACCTGATACAACTGCTGCCGAGGTTCGTGGAGACGATTTAGTGACGCGTTAGCGATCCAGTAGGACGTTGTTATTACGATTCTTCGGTGCCTGCAGCATGCAAGGCCTTACTTTAGGGGTTCTCAGATATGACGCTGCATCCTGTAAAAAGAAGGAATTCAATCAGCATCAATCACCGGGTATCATATTACCTAAGACACCAACGAAGATAATGTACAACTGTAGATTCAATGTATACAGTTCCTTCATATTCAGATATTTTCGCTATAAGAAACATTTTAAAAGCTATCCAAGTTTCCAGAAAGCAGTATTGAATATAAAAAGTTTCCTATAAAGCTCAATGTTTTAAGCATGACATTACTACTTCTAGTGTTTTTTTAGTTAAGTTTTGCCTAATGAATAGTTAATAACATCTCTCTTAATACATAATAATAGAAGTTGTTAAATCAGCATGCAAATTTAAGTAAAATATTTAGATCAAATACAAAAGATGGCTTCGGAGATGATTGGCTGGCATTATTTGAAAGCTCTAACCAAATATTTTTAAAGTTTATTTTTAGCATACGATCTACCCTTCTTCATCCTGTCCATGAAACCTATCCTCCTTCTCGCCTCTCTCCTCTACCTCGCTCGCCCAACATCCTTCCATCAATCACATTTTTCGGCAACCCCTCGCCCCTTATTACATCCTTAAGCCACCTACTCTGCCGGTCTCGAGTTTCTTTAAGAAGTTTCCATTTCTCGCCCACCATCTCAAGCTCTTCCTCGTTAGTCTTCCTCTCCATCCACCTCACCTTCCCCGTCCTTCTCCACACACACATCTCAAATGCTTTTAGCCTATTCTCATCCTCCTTTCTGCGGGTCCACGTTTCTGCACCATACAACGCTCCATATCAAGCTCTTCACCAGCCTCTTCTACATAACCTTACCCAAAATAACTTTTGCAATTGAGGTACAAATGACGAGGGATGTCAGGTCAGCTCTCTTCCATGACTTCAACTACGCTAACTCTGATTACCCAGAAAATAAGAAAGTTCTGGCATATATTGATGGGGGAGAAGGTATATTCTGAGCACATGATTGCTGTCTTACACTCATAATTGTAGTTCTAAGCATTGTGGCGATACTAGTGCATATTCATGTAAGAACACAAACGGAGAACTAATCATTATTCCAGGCCTTAATAGACGATCAGAATAGAATATGGATGTCAGAGCAAGCATTTAACATAAAGTATGACCAATGTGCGCATTAAGGCATAAGTTCTTCTGTCTCAAAAAATAATGATTCGTCCAAAGGCAAAGGTATGTGAAAGAGTAGCTAAGTCTTTTCTGATTTCTCCTAGATTTCTTCAAACGAGATATAATAATAAATTACTGATTCGAGGAATAGTATTCCGTACCCTATCATCAATGATAAAGTTTGACGGTAAGAACAAGAGGATTTTCCATTTTTTTCTACAAATAGGTACATTAATGACATAGCAACAGTTGCCCATTCACAAGGCACAAATAAAAATTTAAGAGTTTCTTGTTGATTAAGCTCAGAGATAATATAATACTTCACACGGGCCTTGACTTTACGTCTAAGGTTCATTATACTCTAAAACAGGCATTTGAGGGATTTGATTTTATAATGCTTAGATACGTCATTCCATGATTCATAAATCTTATTATTCATGTGCGTGCGTGAATCTCTAAGTATAATCTTAATTTATTTGCAAAATTTTATTTCACACTTTTAAACTAATACAATGAGGTTTATTTACTAATAAAAATTAGTTTTAAGTTTTCAAAAGCAACGCAAATATTTTTTCCAAACGTGAAGATTTATTTATAACAAATACTTAATGCCAAGTTTGAATTCCAAAGAGGCCAGCATTATATCTTTTACATATTTTCCATTCTTTAGGACAAATTAGACAATATCTTAAGATAATTAACACAAAATGTAAACATTTTCCGTAAATTTTGCCCTAAATTGCTAAATTTCATGGAAGTAAGTGGCCAGAAGTAGTGTCAATACTCTCCAAATTGAATCGGGATGGAAACTTGGAGATAATTAGGGACTTTACAAACCTGTGAATCATGTGTCACCTACTGGATTGCTATTCCTTGCAACCATGAAATTGGGAAATTAATTTCAGAAAAGGAGCGAAAAGGGTATCCCATGAAGCCTTTTGTCAATTAAGAAGCACGACAAATGCCTTCAAAGGCGTGTGCCGAGCCACAAATTTCGCCGGGAATAAGCCCATATTAATTGCTTGAACGTTTGGCCTCCGCCCTCTGAGAAGAATGTGACATCCCGTCATTCAAGCTGTAAAGTTACCCCTTTTTCCTCGACTTTTACCTTCATTTTAAGGTCTTCAATTACCCTCTCTTCCCCATTTTTGACGTCTCATATATCCCAGAATTATTAAATGTCCCTCAACAGAACCAGGTCTCAAGCGTTGGAACGAACTAGCTTACTGCTATATTCGATATATTTTATTACTCAATGTCTTCAGTTTTGTCTCTACCACCAAGTTACTTCTCCTGCTGTCATTTAGACTCGAGTAAACTTTATGGAGGTATATTTTACGAGTAAATGATGAATTTCAATGTTTCCAAACCAGGGCCTAATTTCCTAGAGGATTTTTATAGAGTAGTTCAGCTTTCTTAAATTCATTCCTATTCCTGCAACGATGAGGTCATAAAAAATGTTCACGGTGATTTACGTTTGATCAGAAAGCAAACATACATTCAACACCAACTTCTGAGGCGTGGCCATCAACCTAATTAGGGAAAATGTTAATTGTTCTCAATTATCCATTTAAAGTCCTGAATTTAAACGACAGAATTACCTACGATACATTGGTGCCATTATTAGCTTCTCTGTTTTTGTTGCAGAGAAGGCACAGGCCGGGAGCGACATGGCTTAAAAATGGATGCATTTATGAATTAACTAATGAATTGGCTTTCTTTTTACAAACAAAGGGCGAGCAATTAATTGTTAAATATTTTATACACGAGCACGGTCTCCAAAATAAACCAAGTGCTTCATCATGTTAACCGCAAGGCCATAATTAACTACCAATTCACGGCAGCACTCGACGGCAAACGTAATGTCAAATTATTTCTCCCTTTGGAACGCTGACGCTCCACTTTATTACGACTATTTCTCGTTTTACCATCACCTTTCTTCCACTCTGTCGTCTTCATCCATATATTCTCCCTCCTCCTCCTCCTTCTTCCCAATCTCTCATCTACTCTCTTTCTCACCGCCAAACCACCCCCTCCAGAGAATCCCCTCTTCTCCTCCTCATCCATTTTTCTCCCCTGAAAGTCCCTCCTACTTCCCCCCCCCCTCCTTGGCGAGCGAGGCCCCAATCCATCCTCCAGCCTCCCGCGTTAGTCACCATTTCTCTTTTTCTCCTCTTCTCTCTCTCTCCCTTCCTCCCTTTGGAGCACGCCCCGCACCCTTTCTACCCCACCATATCTCTAGGGCTGAGTGATGTACGAATCTCATCGCCGCAATGCGATATAAATTTAGCATTGCCAAAGACAATGTATATTGCACGTATACAGCACAAACCTACTCTCTCCAAAAAATTATAACTCTACCTGGATAAACTTTTCACCAACAGGCGTCTTTTCGTGGAAGTATTTTATAATCTAATTTATATTGAAAATTAGTATTTTACTTCTCCACAGTTATTTATTGTAATCACACAACGCGTTTTGCTGCTTGCTGCATCTTCAGCTACAATTGTTTACGTACCTAAAGATGCAGCAAGCTGCGAAATGCGTTGTACGATTAAAATAAATTACTGCTGAAAAGTACTAATATTATTTTAGATAAAGATTCAAATCTATCTGAACAATATCGAGTACAGTGCATAGGCACGCATGCAAAAGTTATACGTGATGAGTTAAAGAATAACGCTACTACTTCCACCCTTTATTACTACCGAAGAAGAATTTTTATTCCTCAGCATTAACTAACGGGGTTCACAGATACACCGTTCACCACTCTTTTTAGCACTTGATAACTATTATATGACTTTGTATTTATCATATTCGACAAATTCGTATGTTATAAAATGGATAATTTGAGTACAGAGGTAAGCGACGGATTCAAAGCACCAGGTATCAAGGAAAATGTTTAGTCTTCCCTTCTTCTTCTGCTCCATTTGCTACCCATTGAGCGCGAATTCTCAAAGATATGACCAAAATTACTCAGATGCAGATGATAAACTTTACTTTGGTTTGCCCTATAATGTGATGGGTTATGTTTCATAAGCGAGAAATAAAGAATCACGATTTTAGTAAGAATTTAAGAAATTTTTACGTAATAAATATTAATATACCTTTAGTTGGCTTTAAATTTAAATATTACATGAGTATTTGAATATTTCTAGAATATGAGGCATGAAATGCTTTTTCAATAAATAAATCTACCACAAAAAAGTGAATAATATTGATATCGTCAGAAAATGGGATTAAATGCCAATCTTTGCCGTACTAATACTTGCTTTATGTATTGGGCGTAATACCCTTTGTTATCGCTTCGATAACAAAATAAAATACCTTTTATGAATATCATAAAGATCTTGATGAGAACTTTGATATTTAAACGAATATAAACATGCTACACTGCGAAGCATATTATAAACAAAACTTAATTCATTCTTAGATATCAAATAACGACAGCAAATTGTAAAATGAGGTTATATATCATTTCATATTAAACAAAACACATGAATAAAATAAATTTATATTCAAGTGTATCGCCTGATAAGCACTATACTACTTCGCTGATATATAAAATAACAAAAGGTTGGCATGTTTCATTTACAGTTTGATCATCCTTTTAGTCGAAAATATATTTGAAATCTGTAAAACACATAGCAAATTTCGTCACAAGTTTTCATTTACCAATACGCGCCGAATAGTTACTCGTGCCCATTAAGTTGTGCGTAAAACACATCTCCATTCATTGCAAAAAAAATATATTCATATATTAAATATATGCATTTTATTCAATAAATTTGACACCGCTCATTTTTTTATTGCTTATTTTATACATTCACCGCAAGTTGCACGTTGATTCATATCGCCTGGAATTCAGTAAGAAGCTTTCAGGTGACAAAGCAGATCCCAGTTGTTTGATATCACATGGCGATGACTCATGCTCATAGCGAATAACAGACGATATCTGCGTAACACCGATCTTAGGCCTCTATCATCATTCTCCCCTCCACGCTGATTCGACTTACAAATTTACGCATCGACTAGCAAAATATACGTTTAAACACGCAGTATATCGTTAATGGAGTTGCATGTTCTTTCGAATGTCACCTCATGCGGCATTTCGTATGAAAGGGAGTACCTCCCATCATCACCTCATATTACATACCGAATAATGTCTCATTACATGACTAATCGCATGAAATCGAATCAAAACGCATGCCGGATGAAATTTTATCACACCATTCATCGAATTACAACGAAATAAAGCCGAAATTTGAATTCAATGTTTCTCTGGCCCCTAACTATCAATGTCGCAATGCGATATCCCAGGAATATCGCAGATGATTCATTCCAGTATCGCACAGTCCTTTTCTCCTTCCCCCAATTCACGTAGCCGCTCTTCCCACTCCTCCCGTCCTCGGCTGCACCCCCTGCCGTCAACTCCTCCCCATCGCCGCAAAACTAATAAACCAATTACGACCCTCTGCGGCTCTTCCCGCCTCCCGCCCCCCGCTGGGCTCGCCTTACGCCAGCCCAACCACCCCACTCCCATCATTACATTACTCCCTCCCGCCCCCAAGACCCCCACAAGAACCCCCGCAATCCCCGCGGGGTGCCCCCTCCGCCCCCCCTCGACGTCCCCCGCCGAAATCACCGCGCCGCAGGCCCTCCACGAGAAAAGAGAATCGAGTCAGGCCTTCTTCCCCTTCTTATACCAACACCACGCGAGAGGAGGCATGATCAAGCCACAGGAGGATGGTGGTATGGACGGGGGAGGGGGACGGGACTATTGCCGCGGCGTGGTGTGAGGAGCAGAAAGGAGGAGAGTCTCCATTCCTTCCCAGCCAGCCTCCACTTCTTCTTCCTTCCACCCCATCATCGCACGGGTCTTTCCCCGGCTTGTTAAAGCCCACCGCCTCCCCACCCGACCCTCCCACTCACTCTCCCCCGCAATCCCGGCTGGCCCTCGTCATCCCCCGGAGTAGGGGAGGCCAGCGGCGACGGCTCGGGTCCATTTAGGAGCCCCGGGGCCTCTTTTGCGGCATCATTTGCCACGGTCAATTCGATCGGCTGTCTGAAAGGGGTTTTTTGGCGTCGACGGGCGCCGATAGACGAAGGGGGAATCAATGGACTCGTGTGTAGCAGGTGAAAATGAGGGGGATAGTGGACGAATGAGGGGAAAGGAATGTAACAAATGAAGGAAGCAGAGGAAAGGACGATGACGCGGGCTATATTCTAATACTCAATCTTCTAGAAATTTGTGCCAAGTTACCGAGACCTCTTCCGTTTCGGTAAGTTTGTCAGCATGTGCTGAAAAGAATACTTCTATTTCTTCTTTGAGAGCTGCATGATACAACGCACTATCTTTAAATGACCAAAGTAAAGTAATATTTTTATTGAAGCTTTAGATTTGCAAAAGAGGAACTTATCATCTTCATCATAAGCCATTTAATCGTAAGTTTGTTTGACGGGAGCCCTTCACTGTTCCCTATTTAATGCTTGTTCCCTTTAGCATCTTGTAGCTTGTAATCCGATGAATTGCATGGATATCTCTGGTCCATAATTTCAAGGAGAGCATAGATGTTAAAAGGTAAAATAATCTACATTTAAATATTTTAATGCAAGGCTATTATAATGACTACGATCTCCATAGGTTGAAATGGAGAAGGAGGATACATTCCGTTTTGATTGAAGCAAATCAGATGAAATAGTACATATTCGGTGAGTTCAGGCGTTATTTACGTGGAAATTGATTTTAAATAATGATAAAGGACACTAAGTATTTGTCCTCGAGATTTTGACTTCGTACAACAAGTTTCAACGCTTAGAGTACCTAATGATGACTCCTATGCGTTGAAAGTAGTCGTACCAAATAAAAATCCGGCGGAAAAATACCTTGTACGCTTTTTCATCATTGGAAATGAAATAGCATATCACAATTGTTCGCCAATAAAACCGCATTCACATAAACCATTCAGAACGCCGACGTGGTATTGATCTTGGGATATGACATTAGTACAGCACTACAGCAAAATAGAAAACGAAATGACAAACTGGGGCTATCCTAAAGTCAGAAAATTTAACATCGTCTTAATGATAACGCGATTCTTGTTTCTCATGTGAATCGATATACGAAGAGTTATCACCCTTTTATCTAAACTTTGTTCATTTTTTCTCGCTGTTCTAATTCCACGTTTGGGGCAGATTATAGTGCCACCTCCTACGATCAAGAGTTTAACTTGCTTAAAATTGCAATATATCCTGAAAGGAAACTGATGATAAGCCAAGCTTTTAATCCAGATATAATTGACTGAGTATAAATGGGTGAATTATAGTGATTATTCAGAGCAATTAATCACTGAAATATCGAAAAGGAAAGAGCCTATGTTTACTTAAGTTCATCTATGGAGAGGAGGTAGTCAGACCAGCGAAGTCGTAAGACCTTTTTTACAGGCGAAGCGAAGTAAATAATAAATAAAGGAAAGAGAAATTAAAAGCAGATTGTTTGAGAGGGTGAGTATATCTACAATCTCTCATGGGGAATAGGGAAAAAAGAGGAGCAGTACTGGCAGACCTTTGACAGAGAATAAGAGATGTATTCTAAAACCCGAAGTTGGAAACAAGAGAATAGTGAATGATGAATTAGAGCTGCTCGCAGGTAATACCATTTATGATTGAGGGGAATGGAGGAGGATAAGAATTCTTGCCTCAGTTGAGCTGAGAAGTATAAGAGAAGATAAAAGGCACGCTATGAGTGGCTTTAGGATGTCATGTTATTAAAAGGGGAAAAAATAAGAGAATGTTGCGTTTCCCATGGCTGGAAGACTTAAGATTCTCCTGGAAAGTGTCGCATATTAAATGTATATTTAGGAGCGTACTTACTTTTAGTCAAGCTTCGGGATACTGAAATTAATTCAGGTGTTGACAATAGCTTGCTTCTTACCTCCCTTTAGTTTCTGCTGCGTAAGTAGTTCAGTTATAACAGTTGTTTAAAATTGATTGAATTATTATTTGACTGTACCATATTTTTCTGGAAACTATTCAGCAAAAATAACGTAAAAAGTTTATCTCATACTAGATGAATTACTAAGGCTCCTTGGCTACTGAATCATATCATTCACAAAAGGTTGGAGAGGATATCACTAGATACTTGATATAAGATGCAGATCAGAGATATAGGAGTCTCAACTTTGAGATACTCTTCATAAGTAGTTTTGGATAAGCTAATGTGGACAACTCCTCCCATTCATAGTAAATAGAAAACAAAGACACATTTAATAAAAGTATTTAAAATGTCATTATGATGGCCCATGGTTCTCTCTCCATCTTTCTCCAGCCATTTTTTTCAACGTATTTCTAACTAGCATGGGTTAAGAAGGTTTTGAACTCATGAGAGGCCAATAATTATCTCGTTAGGGACTACTAGAAGCTTTTCAGTTAACTACAATGCTCTGACTTTCTATAGGTGTTATTATTGATTTCTTTCTTCATGCCTGCAGGGAATAATCTCATTAAACCCCGTTGCGCATTTAAACTTTGTATAATATATTAACATTCTTCGACAATTATGGTGGGCTTTCTCAAGACTTACTCCATTTAAGCTGTGCAATGTATTGTGAACCCTCAACTTTTACCTTCCAATACTTCTCCAGGAATAGGGTTCACAAATAATTTCTATATCCCACGCGGGTGTGTTATTAGAAATTCAATTAGTATACAATTGAACCCATTAAAACGATGTAATACGTTCAAATTAATGGTCATTGACAGAGGTTCGTTGATGCGGATTGAGGGAGAGAAAAATAAATATTCTTATCTATCAATGTACTATTTCATTTGGATAATTGAATTTGGCAATATTGTGAGGGTGTCAGATATTCTCGTCGGTGTTAGAATTAGTCTAGGATCAAGAACTTTCATAAGACACCAAGTTTGAAATTCGCCTTGAAAAAATCACTTGACTTGACCGGGATTCGAACCCGGATCTCCCAATTGCGGGTCAGGTGTGTTAGCCAGTTGCACTGTAGGGAGATCCGGGTTCGAATCCCGGTCAAGTCAAGTGATTTTTTCATGGCAAATTTCAACCTTGGTGTATATATATGTATGGCGAGTGACTTTGTACCACATTATTTGTTAATTGCAATGATTGGAAACTTTCATAATATTCTCAGTCATGCCGAATACAAGTATAATCTTTCTTTCTTTGAGTCGTGGGGACCATCCTAGTTGGGACCATCAATTACTTCAGAAAAAAAATCAACTTTTAAGTAAAGCCTTTTTAACAACCTGATATGTGAAACAGTATGATATTTTAATAACTATTCAATCAAATTTTACTGATGAGTACCAAGTGCTTGCTGAATATTCTAAGTGGAAAATGAATTCCGTAAAATAACATTTTTCTCTTTTTTTGTTACATCTACCCATCATACGCCCTATGAAACTTATTTTTCACCAAGACAGACGTTTCTCTTTGCAACGAGTTTCCAAGAAGACAAGTGACTTCCGAGATTTTTATTTTTTAAGTTTTCCTACGGGTGATTTATCCTGCTAAGGGCTCTGAGTTAAATTATCTGGTACTCTCACCCCAGGGAAAAAGAGTTCCATGAAATAAGAGCATCGAACCATTTTTAACAAGTTAAAAAGAGAAATAAGAAAATAGCGGAGCAAAATGGCAAATCAACCTTATCATTCATGACTACTGATGACATTATGTACTTCATGCATGAGAATTTAAGATATCGGAATAAAGTTGGTAAGATTCTTTGAGAATCGACTGTTCAACAGTGGAATATCTTTTTTTCAGTGGAATCCTAATCACGGCTTAAGTGACTTGTGTTAGCAATTGAAATTCATTATTCCGTTCTATGTGTTGAGGCGCGTTTTGCTAAGAGAAGGGTACTTCTGACGAAGATTTAGTTTCACTCAGCCTCCATCACCCAATAAATGAGCTTTCCAGTTTTCATTTTGGCCCAAATTAACCCCTCCTTTTTGGTGCCTGACGAATAATAAACAAAAATTGTATCATCATCATACTTTGTGACAGCGGGTATAACTTTGTGTTACATACGCCCCTTATATTTTTTAGATTTTCCAGGTTTTCAAAATCGGTTGAGATAAAGAATATTTCGGAAGTGTGTACCCAGGAGCTTCTGATATGTGCTAGTGACTCTTGTAAATACATGAACTGGGGCGGGAATAGTCCTATTCGGCTATTTGATGCTAAGTGCTGTGAGTGATTTCACGAAAGTTTGGAAACTTTGTACTGGTGAACGAAATGTAGATCAGCTTTGAATTTCAAAGTTAATTTATTTGAATTCTTAATTTATTACAATTATTCAGTGAAAGGAATATTTTCTTATGAAATTATCTCGTTGCATTTTTCAACAAAATATATATCTGTTTGAAGTGAGGTTCAGCTCTGTAACCGTATAAGTCATTGTCACAAAGTCGCTCAATGATATCATATCATGCTCGTTTTTTATTTTAGAGTTCAAAATGCCTCGCAAAAATGGAAGGAAAACGGCATCGCCTCCATATTGCTGTCATACAATCTATTTCATGCAAAAAAGGCCAAAAAGAACTCTCATCAGAACATTATAATATCTGATTCTTTATGAGAAAGTAATGCAAAGTCCGTTTTATATGAAGAATCGGATAGCAGTTGGTATGAAACAGGCTCTAAATCTGGGTTGAAGGATATTTTTTCGATCATGGAGGGAAATAAAAAACAGGGGTCAGTGTTTTTGTAGTTTTGAGAGTAAGTTTTATTCAGAAAAGACCACCAAACTAGGTAAACATTGTATTTCAGTTGATGGAATGGAGCGATCAGGCAAACGTTGGAGATTGCTCATTTAGAAGAATTATATATGGTACGAAGACAAAGAAGTGTGAAGACAGACGAAGAAATAGTGAGCAATGTGCTCCTAAGCAAAGAGGGAAGTGAAATTCAAAATCTCCATAAATAATTTATGCTAAAATTTGTTTTTCTTTGCCCTTCAGAGTTCTAAATAGCCATATGTAAGTTATACATTGTAACACATGTCGAAGTATGAACTATGGTAGAGGAAACACTGACCTTCACAAAGTTGTGCTATGTGAAGGGGTAACTTGGTTATTGACATATTGTAAAATATTACCAATCCATATAATTATTAGCTATAAGACTCATCGATAACAAAATAAAAAGTGATAATTACGAACTGTAGCATAAAATTTTATAATTTTGTAACATAAAATTTTATTTATAACTTTCATCAATTCCCCAAGAAACTTAAAAATACAATAAAATTGTCGCAAGTAGCCCAAGTTCATAGTTATAATTTATGTAGTGTTGTTATTTAATAATTATTATTTTAGTCATAATACTCAGTGGTAATTAAAAAATATTTGCTAATTATTAGCAATAACAATAGTTTTTAATAATCATAAATTCACCTAGAAACTTAACAAAAACATAAAACAAACTATAGATTGCCACGGTCTACGGTTATATTTTTGGATCTTTGTTATTTAACGCTAAAGAATCTGGTTCCGTTTGTCGTTGAATGGTTGTCATACTGCAGTGCATATTCTCTGGCTCACAGCCTCAGCGGCTACCCGATCACCCTTCCCACGCGCTCCCCCTCAAGCGCTCAGAGGCGCTTATCTTCGGGCATCGATCTTCGTGCGAGAGGCCCCGACGGCAGTTCCCCCCCAGTCCCGATCGCGTTCTATTCATTCCGACCCTCCTCCGTCCCCACTGCTCTCACACCCTGATGCAAAAACCAACATCCCAGAGCGCACGCACTCCTTCCGCCCCAATCCCTTCAATCCCCCCCATTCCCCCTGGCACCTCGTTCAACCCCTTAAAATCCTCACTCGACCGAACGGCGTCATTTCCGACATTATTATGTTGGTAATTCCAAGCGATAATAAACACCGATCCTTCCCCTGCCTTTACTGTCACACGGTGAAGTGATTAAATTGCCGGGTGGTGTGAGAAGGGATGGATTCCAACCATCCTTCAGACGTTTAAGTGCGGGGAAAACGCTGGACGAAGGGATAGGGATGGTCAACGTTTAAGGTTTATGTATGCGAGGTGGGGAGAAGAATGGAGGAATATAGTTAGAACATTCAGACGACAGTGGGCAATGGGCGGGTTTCTGGGATTAGCACCGTTAATAATGGAAAAGAGAATACGGAAGCCTGGGAAGGGACGGCGGCCAAGATTGCTGTGGGTATTTGTTGCGGTGCGAGCTCGGGAAATTCAATTGGGTCGTATACACATCTAATGTATTCGAGTGCTTACCGTTTTAGTATCCACTCTTACATGGTATCGTTTACTTTTGCGAGGGCGTTCAACGTATTTTGGGATGAGTTAAAAGTATACGGCTTTTGAGTGCGTCGAGTTGATACCAGTTTGAAATCGGATTATCTAATCACTGGCGTTCAGAGGAAAGCATCCCCGCCTCAATTGAAACTGATAAAATTAAGCATCACTAAGAATAAATCGCTAGCATTTGATTACACATGAATCAACTGTCGTAATTAAAAATTCGTATTAGTTAATGATAAACTAAACAACCTATTGTCATATGGTGGAGAGAACGCACAATATTTGCAAGAAAAACTAGTTTATAGTTTTTAAATATTACTGAAGTGTACCTGATGGTGCAGTAAAGAAAAATATTTTAACTGGACCTTTAACTTTACAATAGATAGTGATCAACATATATTCATTACTTCTAATAAGACGGGCGTGGTTACATTCTGATGACGAAATAATTTTTGCACCGCATGGAATTCTATAGATGACTAAATTTAAGACTGGACTAAGTGTACGATTTGGCAACAGAATATATCGAGGATTTTTTTGGCTTCACAGGGAAGCTTCGGTGATATGAAAATTAATTTCCCTGAAACATGTATTTTTACGCCGAAACATAGAGTAAAAATCTTTTTTATAATTGCAAGATGAAAGTTTGAGGTCACTTTTTCTAAGGAAGAGGTCTTTCTATCATATTTTGCGAGATTTTAAGCAAAAACACTACTATACACAACCAAGATTCCATTTCCAGAGTAATGCCATCTGAATCGTGCTTTTGAGTCCAACCAAATTACTTGTGCTGATGAAGTAGAGCACTAATAACATTCCCTGAATACAGACCAATGCAATCAGTAGCAAAATATGTGGCAATCTTAAGGCAGTAGTTGCATCAGCAGCCTATTTTGTATTTTAAGGGTAATCAGTTTAAAATTAATACAATTTTTTGTCTTTGGTCTGCTACTTATAAGCATTGGTACCTAATTGTTGAAAAAAATTAAATAAATATAGAGAAGAAAGGTGTTGAAAAAATAAATATGTCCAATCCTTAAATATTCTATTCGTGTATACGTCAATTTTGACATTGGGTACCTCTGTGTTATCAAAAACGCGACAGCACTTCACCTTAAAAATGATGCATTATTAAAGAGGAACGGCTTCATCAGAAAATATATTTCATTAGGGGAACGTAATTCAGATTGAAATTAGCTTTATTTTCTTCTCTCTAAAGGTCCATATTGAAGGCAATTAGGCAGGATTGTCTTTCAAATAATGTTCCCTAGATTTTGAACAGGCGGCATAAGTACTTTTGAAATTAATAACTTTGTGTGCTTCAATGACTCATTAAATTTAAGCCATCAGCAAACACAAAATTAACTGTCCTTATAAACACTGTTCTAACAACTTATATTTCTTTGAATGCGCAATGTACCAAATGAGATAAGAAGAAATTAGTTCGAGAGAAGGAAATGCATGGGTGACTGATGAAAATCCGCTCAATCTATCCACAGATATGATTATACGTAAAATATGCAGACCACTAATCTTTGCCCTCTCTCATGACTCCGTGATCGTGGGAATCAAGTTGACGGATATCCTTATGTCGTCAAAGGGGAGTTTTTCCTTTCCAATGCTTCTTCTCGCAGCAAAAAAAGCATTAATTTCCGCTCATCCCCCTTCTCCGACATCCACACCCGCCCCCTTACTGACTCGTCGGACACAATGAATCCCTTTACTTGGTCCCCTAACCCAGGCCGAAGAGTGTCGGATAAGACGACCGATACTATATTGCCCATTATCCTTTTGACACTTCATCTTTTGCCGCCTCGTGGACCAGATAAGGCTTCCCCAGCGATCGTGCGTGCGTTTCCGAACGCACGGGTGCCAGAGCGTGAGCGCTGCTGGTGAGATACTGACTCACCCTTCTAGTTGCTCAACATGCACGCCGCCGGAAAACTGTAACTCTTACTTTGAGCAGACATTGAAGAGAGGGGTGCGAGATATAAGACGGCGTTCGGAAGCTGCGATGGAGCCGAGATGAGGGAAATACCGAGATAAGGGGAAATGGTGAATGAATAAACATGCGGCATTACTGAATATTCCACAGGCAATAAGCTTATTTAACAGTCACATTCAACCTGTTCGCGGCATGACATCTAAACGATGGGTTGCTTGCGAAAGCATTCCGACGAAAATTAGCCCGCAGTCTACGGCAATATGAATTGCGCGCAGGGAGGAATTAATGAAAATTGCCAGATATACGGCACTACTGTATCTTCCAAAAAGACTTGCATCTTACAGCACTTAAAGTTAAAATATGGTAACAAAAATCGTTTAAACATAGGAATAGCTATCGAAATAAATGTCATCAACGAGGGATACAATTAGAATATATACGATATAGTATAAATTATATATAATGTTGCATTTTATACTGAATATTAAATATAACCAGATCAATTATCCTTGTTAATTACGCTCCAAATTAGTTTACACAAAAATGCTTGAAAAAGATAAATTACCCTAAATTATAAAATCAAAAAAGAAATTAATAATGCACTTGTCAATGATGTGTGAGCCATTTGGAACGTGAAAGACGCAAGAATCGGTCAAAACTCATAAATGATGCCATGCAAATTGTGCTGAAGTAAAACACCTACCATGACATAAAGGCAAGCAGAATTTGTTTATAATTTTTATTTATCGTATGGAGTGAGCATCAACAAATTAGAAAACATATTTAACTGAAGAATAGCAAACATATTAATGGGTTTTAGAACTCGAAAGTGATACCTCAGTCGTGATGATGAATGATAATTTGTATGGTGTACCGATAACGAGGCAATGAACTTAATAAATAAAGCTCATTTATTCACATGCCTTGAAAGGTACAAATAATATGAATAAATTAATGCTCTGATGATATTGAATGAATAAACTTCCAAATACTCGCTGACCATGACGGGTGCACTGGCATGACTTAAATATATTACGTCACATTTGAATTCCATAAGCCTAAGAAAACTTGTAATAAAAAAAATTGATACTTACTAGGGAAAGAAATAGCGCTCAAAGTACATCGTAATATCATATTGATAAATCTGTGATCGTCGTTACATATGAGGAATTATAAATAAAATTATGAATAAAAAATATTGATTAATTACTTTGCCAAATTTTTAGACATTGGAGAATATCTTCGGCCGCAATAAATGTATCAAACACCTCCAAATCCCGATATATCTACATCACTGTAACTTTTTAACCTTGTCCTCGAGACAAAAATTCTTGGCAGCTTATGTACCAGCGCGATCAAAAAGTGGAACAAGAGTAAAGAGCTTGATACGGAAACGCTTTGCTACGAAAATCACCAATCGTGAGATTCATCATCATAACATGAAACTGATTTATGCTCCCAGCGGAGGGATGAGCGTGAGCATCGCAGCTGAATATTTTTTTAGATCGTTGTTTTTGTGATTAAGCTAAGGTTAATGGGAGCATGAAATGAGTTTATGATAGGGAGGCCTTCAGAGCGAGAAAAAGAGAGCAAGAGTGCAGAGAAGTTCAAAGGGTCTTAGTTTTTTTACGACCAAGCTTCCCTTTTACCAATGGCCTTATCTTTCCCATTCACATCATTCCCATCCCTAACGCATGATTCTTCCCTCAGTAATACTATGGATAAGGAAAATAAATGAGCCTCAGTCGTATTTTTTATCAAACTGCTTGAAAATTAACTCTATCGACACATACGAAGAGTGATAAAACTCTCAATGGACATATTTTAATGAGATATAATGAGGTCCTTCCTAATTTTAACCACTTGATCCCTATGAAAAAGGTTGAAAAAAGGGACTATTCACATAATTACAGTTGAAATCTCTAACGAGATGATGAAGAATTGGTTGTTGCGGCAGACGCTTTTTTAGTTGCATGATTGAAACTGTCCTAGGGTGGCATTACAAAGTCTCAGGAACCATTAGATAAATATTTGGATGCCTAGTAAACTAGATAATTAATTTATGGCAGTTAGTTAAAGAAAGGTCGTATAGGTTTTTACCTGTTGTCGAACACACCATTCATGATAATTAGGGCTATATATTACTCCTAAATTTTCCGAAATGATCAATAGCTTTCAATATGTGAAATGGTGGCAAAATACAGAAATTGTAGCGATGAGAGACATCCTGAGTAAATACCGAAATAAATAATATTTGCATTGTTTTCTGGGGTAGTATGGAAATATTTGTGATTAATGCCTCAGATATTATCAAATAGTCCTTACTTTACCTTGGAAATAGGAGAGAAAAATGAGAAATAAAATGTGATGCTAAGCTGTTGGTATGCAGTTCCACAGACAATTACTTAGAACAATGCGCCTCAGTTGAATTGATAAAGCAATTTGCTTGGTTTCTTTAAGGAAATAGGTTGGCTAATAGGCCTAAGTTTTACCACGACTGTTACCACAATTAAAGGTTATATATGGACGAAATTCACCCCCAAAAAATATAAAAATGTGCCTGAACCGTAACAAGACCTATGTAATATCTCTTTCTATAGCCTAAATCAATTAATTTTCACAGACTTATATTTAAATAAACCAGAAGCCGTGAAAATAAGAAGTTTTAAGGTATTTTATTGCATTCAGTCACGCTTTCATTTAATTCCATCATTGCCTTCAATATCATTTCTTACGTCTTATTCAAAAATCTACAGTGAGAATGGATTTTAGAAGTATTGCGTCAAAGACCAAAGTATTGTTTTTCATTAGATTTTCATTAGACAAGTTTGATTGCTTAACGACAGCAAATGATGAAGCAGATGGATGGTAGTCGATTTCGTACATCTTGGCTGAATGCTGAAGAAATAAGGAAGGATAAATGAAAATATTATAAGGCGTGTGAATGCTGGTGGGAAATTGTAAGTAGTATGTGAAGCATATCTATAGACGAATGTTTGCATTGGAAAGCCTTGCGAAGTGAAATTCGCAGTATTCAAACGTGTTCTCCCCCCGAGGTTATTGTGCAGCATCAAATCATGAATACGCCAGGATATCCATAAGCGCACGCTGAATGAACGAAGTGAAAGAGAATCAAGAGAAAAGGAAAGGCTCTAAAGTGATTGGATATTGGTATTCTTAAGAGCAGGAGAGTGTGTGGGAAGCAATGCCATAGTGTAAGAGAATCGAACGTGATTGGTAAGTAAAGGGCACAATGGAGGAAATAATTAAAGGGAGTTTTGTAAGGCTAACAGCGATAGCTAAATTATTGGATTTTCCTTCCCCGAAAGGGAATTGTGCAATGGGTATGTATGTATTGTACGTTACCCTATCTATCTAGTATATGTAATAATCTCATATTTGATTAATCTGCCGGTCACTTTCAGTGAATGGCAGATAATATTTCACATCATTACTGATATAAATTCTTCGCTAAAACTTCCATAAAACACACAGCATAGATTCTCAAAAGCACCATGTATAAACGATAATCGTCAATCTACTCATCATTACTGAGAAGTTATCTATAGCACTGAGGTGTTTAA